>LZPO01066309.1:349574-361067 GCA_001675575.1 Neotoma lepida | reverse complement strand
ATAAAGAAGTCTAAGAAACTAGATATCAAGAAAACAAATAATCCAATTTAAAATGAGGTTCAGATCTAAACAGAATTCTTTAAAAGGAAACTCATATGGCCAAGAAACAAAGAAATGTTCAACATCCTTAGCTATCAGGGAAATGCAAATCAAAACTACTTTGAGATTTCNTCTTACCNCCATTAGAATGACTAAGATCAATAAAACAAGTAATAGCTCTTGCTGGTGAGGATGTGGAGTAATACCCATTCCTGGTAGGAGTGGAAATTTGTACAGCCACCATGGAAATCAGTGTGTTGGTTCTTAAGGAAGATGGGAATCATCTACCTCAAGATCCAGCATATACCTAAAGGATGCTTCATCCTACCACAGAGACCCTGGCTTAGCCATGTTCATTGCTGCTCTATTCATAATAGCCAGAAATTGGAAACAACCTAGATGTCCCTCAACAGAAGAATGGGTAAAAGAAAATGTGGTACATTTTACAAAATGTGGTACATTTACACAATGGTGTAATCCTCAGACGAAAAAAATGACATCATGAAATTCACAGGTAAATGGATGGAACTAGAAAAAAACATCATCCCGAGTGAGGTATTCTAGACTGAGAAAGACAAATATGGTATTTATTTGCTTATGTATGGCTATTAGATATTAAATCAATGATAACCAAGCTACAATGCATAGAACCACAGAGGTTAGGTNTATAGTAAGGAACTAGGAGGTGTGGATAGATCTTGTTAGGAAAGGAGAATAGAATAGTTATGGATGGAAGGAAGGTCTGGGAAGGAGGACCAAGTGGGGAAGAGGATGGGAGGGGGGTGAGCGAGGGAATACGGNGAGAGACAGCTAAAATTCAGGGCCATTTGAGGGGTAGTATGGAAACCTAATACACTAGAAGCTTCCTAAAACATGTACACATATAAAGGCGATCTAAATGAAATTGTTAAAACATGGGGGAGACAAAGTTCATCTCTTGTCACCAAATGAAGCTTCCAGTCCCAGGATTGGGTTACATCTAATTAAATTTTTGGCCNAAATGGTCCCNTGGGAATCCCTAGACAACCCAGACTATGGGTTGGTTGTTGCCAAAAGTATAGGTTGCTCTCCACAAACTGACAGCAAAGTCCCCATTGCTGAAGACAACACCTACACAACTCATTGAACATGGAGAAGTCAAGCTGGTGCCCAAATAGAGCCTTCACCCCTACATTCTAGTGTCTCTGGTACAGGAAGTTACTCTGCANGCTACCAAATGAAAATATAAACACCAGCCCAGCTAGAGACCCTTTGATCTACAATAGTTTCATGCCTGTAAGATATGCTAGTGCAATGGTGGTGTAAAGCCTGTGGGAGTGACCAACCAATATCTGATTTGATTTAAGGCCCAATCCATGAGATGGAACCCATACCTGACACTGCTTGGGTGACCAAGAATCTGAGACTAGCTAGCCCAGGGACCTAGGGTAAAACCAAATACTATTGTTCGAAATAAGAAATGTAGCTGTAAGATGACTCCTAATGGCATTCTGCTATACCCATAGATCAGTTCCTTGTTCAGCAATCATCAGAGACGCTTCCTCATGCAGCAAATGGGAACAAATTTTACAGACCCACAGCCAGACATACAGAGAGTGAGAGACTTTGGGACACACAGCCTTAAATGGGATGTCTCCATCAAATCCCTCCCCTCAAGGCTCAGGGAATCCTGCTGAAGAGAAGGCAGAAAGAGTGTGAAAGCCAGAGGGGATGGAGGACACCAAGAAAATAGGCCNTCTAGATCAACATGAGCAAAGCTCATATGAACCCATAGAGGTTGAAGCCGCATGCACAGGGCCTGCATGGGTCTGCACCAGGTCCTCTGTGTATATATTATGGCTTCCAGGTTAGTGTTTTTAGGGGATTCCTGAGTGTGCGAATGATGGAGTCTGATTCTTGTGCCTTCTCTTGGGCTGTTTTCCTTTGTTTGTTGTTGGAAGCAAAATATCTCTGGGTCCAGCTGTATGTGCTCCAACTCCTCCTGTATGCTGAGTTCCATGATGCTATTCAGGTTGTTCCGTTTGAGTGCTGAGAGGACGAATGCCTTGCAGCTGTGGCTTTCTGGAACATGCTGACCTTTCCTTGACCCCAGGTGCTGAGGCACGTGGCAGGGCCATTCTCAGAGGGTACATAAGGCAGAAGGGAATGATGAAAGACGTTCGGCTCGTTCGGCTCATTCGGCTGCTTCTAGTCCCAGTTCCAGTAAGAGATGTTTGGTGAATAAAGGTCCTGGATGCTTGCAATCTGACAGTGTGTGCTGCGTTCAGTCCCGACTCCCTCCGCCAGATCCAGATTACAGCCGTGCGGGTCGCGGCAGTTTGTGTTGTCTAACTCTGCTGTGATAGTTTTGTTTAATTTTATTGTATCTTATTTTGTTATATTTTATTATTATTCCTTAGAAGCCTGTTTGTTTTCTAATGAGAGACAGAAAGGGAGTGGATCTGATGGGAGGGGAGGGGGAAGGGAGATGGGAGGAGTAGAGGGAGGGGAAATGGTAATTAGGATACATTATATTAGCAAAAAATGTCTATTTTCAATTAAAGGGGGGGAGTAATTTATATGCCATCCAAATTAACTTTTAAAATTAAAATAATTGATAAAGAGGGAGCAAGGGAGTATTTGTTATGTTTGAATAAGAATTAACAGAGGTAGAGGCTACGTTGATTATAGTTTCTTTTTGTTAGTAATTCTTTGTAATGCCCCAGTATCATGATTGAATTTGGATGGAATTAAGCTTAGACAGCTCAAAATGATATAAGTAAGACATGTTTTTAAAAACACCATTCCAAGTTAATGTAATCCAGTTAGTGTGACTAATACACAAAGACTGGTTTAAAAGGGTAGGGGAGATGACAAGGGTTCTGTGCACTGCTAGTTCATGGGAATTAACTAGGTGTTTTGATTCCCCCTTTACAATCTGTTAGGCCATCTTGTAGTTGTTTGTGGAGAGCTCGGGACCTTTATAAGACAGTGAACCAAGGTATAAGAAACCAAGATGAGATTTAGTTTTCTCANTGATGAAATGAATGCAGACACTCTTTATTGGTTGATGTGGAGATGAAATCCATACCACCTGGCATAATGCATGACATGTTTCTGTCATCACTGGCTATCTGTCTTCAGCTGCTAGTGATCCTCATCTGAGCAATGGTGCTGGCGCGGGCACCTGTGCCGTTCTCTGTGTGTTCAGCAGACACACACTGAGCAGTCTGGCGAGCCAGGTGGCCTGACTGTGGAACTTGCTCTGTGAGGGAGGTGGCCTTTCTCACTTTCATTGCCCCAGTCTGAGTGGTGAGGTGTCCCATGTCAGGACTTTAGGAAGAGAGGTGTTCCTCACAAACACATCATGTCAGAGGACAGTGCAGACACCTCACCAGGGAGCTTCTATTATTAAAGCAGGTGTAGGAGTCACTGCTCTCTTATTTGATCTTCCAAGGACTTCCTTAGAACTGTTTTGCAACAAAGAGATGCCTTACTTTGTGAGACACCGAACAACAGATCATACCAACATTTCTACTGTCTTCTATGGATTTCAGTTCTGAAAAGAGAAAATAAAAATTTTAAATTATATTTAAAAATATTTATAGTTAGGAATTTGTTTGTTTTTGTTTTTTTGAGACAGGGTTTCAATGCCCAGGTTAGCCTGGAACTCTATATGTAGACCAGGCTGGCCTTGAACTCACGGAGATCTAAATATCTCTGCCTCTAGAGTGTTGNTATTAAAGGTGTGGGCCACTGAACGTTGCTTGGTTAGGAATTTTATAGTTTCTTTCCAGGTTATCATTTAGGGGCTCAGGATGTAGTTGAGTTGGTAGAGTGCTTTGGTAACATACATAAAAACTTGGCTTCTATCTGTAGCACTGCATAAGCCAGGCATGGTGGTGCACAACTCTAATCCCAGCACTGGGGAGGCAGAGGCAGGAGGATGGCAGCAATTACACAGTGAGATGTTGTGTCAAAACAAAGAAAGGAAAACAAACAAAATAAAAACTGAAGTCATTTCCAGGGGCAAGCTCTTTCAAACATACCCACTGTTTGGAGCATCTCTGGCCTTACTCTAAATCACTGTGATATTATCCTGGGAGGCCCAGTGAAAGAACTCAAATTGGCTTTTTTAAGTACATCCCTTGACTTCTTATTCTTCTCTGTTTGGGCCAGAAATCAATGTGTCTGTCTTTTCTGGGGCAGCCACTGCTCGAGGACTCCCATCTCTCTCCTGATAGCTCATTACTTAGAAATACCTAGTCGTCTCTGATTCTGACAGGTAGGAAGTGTGTTGCTCACAGGCAGTCATCTCAAAGAAAGCAAGCTGTGAATGGTTCCAGATGTGTTCTTGGAAAGTAGGAAGCTGCATCTGAATGTATTGTTTGTCTTTGGAAAGAAATGAAGAGACAGTTCAGCTGCCTGAGTGCCGAGCAGCGAACTCAGCCGCGTTCTGCACTGGGAACTGGCTTGCTTCTCCACTGAGAAGCATATGCCTTTGAGTACGTCCTTCTACCTGATTGTCATCTGTGAAATGCGTGGACTGTGTTGAATGTTTTCACATTAAAAAAGTCTGGTGTCTGGTCCACAGATATAGAAAATCTAAATGATTCTCCCACTACAGAGCAAGTCCCTGAATCTAGAGTGTCCCGTCTCTTCCTTGATCTAGGTGCCCATTATATTTACCTTGTGCATGGAGTGTAGGTTGGATGGATACTTTCTCACCAGTCTAGCTGTAGTTAGCAAGTGCTTTTACAATACCATCAACGTGCTAAGCATTTAAAGGCCTTTTGACCTGTTCGTGGCTTTGCAGAGAAAAAATAAAACAAAACAAAACCCAGTTTCATGTGATAAGAATTGTGGAAGCCCTAGAAAATGTTCTGTAAAACCCTAGTGTAGGTTGGTATTCTGCTTGTTAAAGAAACATTAGTTTCTTTGGAGGAAAAAAGTTATAAATGTTTATTTCATCTTAAAAGTCAGAAGCACCTGGCGGTGGTGCTGCACACGCTTAATCCTAGCATTCAAGAGGCAGAGGCGGAAGGATGTCTGTGAGTTTGAGGCCAGCCTGGTCTATAGAGTGAGTTCCAGGACAGCCAGGGCTGCACAGAGAAACCCTGTTTCAAAAAACTAACAAATAAAAAATGGTCAGAAGCAGTCTTTTCTGCATTAAATTATTGAAGTCCTATCTGGACATAGTTTTTCTCTATAATACTTCCTTAATAATTTTCTTGCAATTTCCTTAATTTTACTTCCTACTTTATGTTAGTAACTGATCTGGTAAGTTGATCTATGATGTTGTTACCAATTCATTTTAAAGTAAAGTAATCATAAATAAAGAAAAGCTGCCTTGTTCCATCTGAGCCTTCTCCTGTGTCATTGTCTGGGGAGCCTTGAGACCAGCTGGATCGATTGATTGAATGTCTAGAGAAGAGAGGAATTAAAAAAAAAAAAAGACAAGAAACAAAGGGCACTGTTACAAGCCTATGTACTAGACAGGTGATAAATGAGAATAGAAACATGAGTTTGTAAAGACAAATAAATGAGTTTCCTTGGCCCTAAGCCCCTGTTACTGTCAAAGCAAGACTATTTGTGTAAAGAAGGAAATCTAAACACACACTGTTCCATGCTGGTGTTTAAATACTTGCGCTGCTTTCTCTTTCTATGCCCCTGCTTCGGTGAATGGCACTGGGCTCATAGCTCCAGCTAGATGGAAATGTTCTGCCATGCATCTTATCGGGAAGGCTCGTCTTTGTGTTTGGGAAAGAATGGCTTGTCCTTGCTGTAGGNAGGTCAAAGCAGAGGTAGGAGCAGTGAAGTCAGCTTTAGATTGCCCAGGTAAGGTCGGGATCCTTGGAGCTGGCAGGTATCACAGATGAGAGGAGACCTTGGTTAAATGGACGGGGAGACCTTGGTTAAATGGACGGGAGGAGGGCTGGGGAGGTGCCCAGTGGGTAAACTGCTTGCTACATAATGGGTATGAGGACTGAGTTTGGATCCCAAGCACCCATGTACCTGTGCCACCTGTAACCCCAAGAACTGAAACATATACTGTGTAGGTGGGGCAGGGACACTCCTGTGGAAATAGGATTTTGGGAAAGTTTGGGAAAAGCTGGCTTAAGTAAAAGCAAACTAATTTCTTTTTAAAATTTTCCCAGAACCTTTAGTTTTGGAATGAGGGACCCAGGAGGAACACATGGTAAGGAGGATTCTCCACTTCATTGGCTGATGGCGCCCTAAACTGTTTTCTCTTAACGCCTTTGGGAAATTCTATGATGTATTTGCAAATCACAGCCTGTGGTAAGACGGCAGTTGAGGCATTTGTGACATTCTCCTCCGGGAGAGGTGTGCACCTAGTAAGTTTGGGGAAATTTTCATTCAATCCCAGTTTGCCTTGGGTTTCATAAGACTTACCTAACTGTTCTTGAGTCCACAGAAAGCCAGGTCCTACAGTTAAGGTAGTAGATTTCTCCAGAGACACAGACTGCTAGGAGCTGGCTAGATTTATTAAGGAATTGGCTTACATAATTACAGAGGCTGAGATTACACAGCGTACCATCGTAAGTTCAAGAATAAGACTGTCATGACTTGGTTCAATTCCATAGGCCTCAGAACCAGGGGAGCTAATGGTGTTTCTCTCAGGCTGTGTCTGATGGCTAAGGACTTGGGAGAAGGATTTCTCTTGTCCATCCTGGAGTCCAAGGGCAGGAGAACTTGGGGTTCCTTTATGAAAAGAAGACAAATGTCATAACTCCAGAAGGAAGACAGGGAGTCACCATCCTCTGCATTCTTGTTCTGTCTGGGCCTGTCAGTTGTAGGGCATCCACACGTAGGGTGAGGGAATCTCTTCTGTTTCTTGATCTGTTGGTTCGAATATGAGTGTTTCCCCAAAGTGCTGTGGAAGAAATACTGAGAGTTCGTGCTTTGACTTGCTTCTGAGCACACTATTCCAGTCACGCTGATGCCTGAGGTTAACCGTCATAGCGCCTGAGTCTGTCCAGGCAGAGATGGAACTTTAGGAATTTCACTTTGGTAATTTGGATTACTTATTGTGAGTCTGTCTACAATTGCCAGAAGTTTTTTTTTTTTTTTTTTTTTTTTATTGTTATCTCCCCATTCTTTTCTTCCGATAGCTCACTTCTCACTTAAGAGGGAATTTGGAAGCTGTAGGTGATGGTGCACACCTGAAATCCCAATACTTAAGATGCTGAAGCAGGGGAATGTTGGGCTTATGTCCAGCCTACTGGGTTGGGGAATGGATGGACCCAATCTAGAGCCCTTCTCTGTTTTCACAGATAGAACTCAGTGAACACTGGGTTAAGTCTCTGCGTTGTAGAGATTTTCTTCAGAAGGTCAAAGGTCAGCAATAGGGTACTAGGACTTTATAAACACTCACAGTTGGACTGAGAACAAGGAGAATACACGTGGAACTGTGTTTCCAAATAAGAAATGCTTTTCGCCTGCATAGCCTACTTTGTATTTTCAGTACACAGTGACAGCATTGAGAGGAAAATTGATTAGTATTCTTAAAACAGTAGGAAAATTATGTCTGCCCAGACATTGATTTGTCTTTGAGTGGGCTTTCNAGAAATTCTTTTCTTCCACAGGATGCAGGGTGCAGCACTGTCACATTTATGTAGAGTCAAGTAAGGAAATCTTACTGCTCTTCAACTTACTGTTGCTGATTTCAGCAGGTGCAAATAGTGCTGTCTTCAGTAGTTACAGTTTCCTGGCCTTCTGACAGAGCCCCAGCCTCCTCTTGTTGTATTTTGATTAAAGAGATATGAGACTCTTGTATTATATATTAATAAAATGTTCAAATTCTCTGAGGACTTATACCCCCTCTCTTTGGCTTATTCAAAACCATTTATACAGCATCTTGGTAGGAGANCTTTAAAATCCTATTACCTGAAGCTCAGGTAACATTAATTTGTCCCTGGTTAGGTGTTTTGTAATGTATATGGATAAAGAATGTGGAGGTCCTTGCCCTTGGGGAAGTTTCAGGAGAGACACAGAAATGAATTTTAATCTGAGAGTTAGGATGAAAGGTTGTTCAGGATTCAATGTACAATATCCCACACAGACTCAAGTGTTTGATCTTCATCTCCACATGGTGGTGGTGGTACCCTTCTGGATGTGGGGCTTAGCCAGCGGAGGTAGGGCCCCAAGGTGGGCCTTGCAGTATATAGGCTAGCTCTAATCAACTTCCTGGTTGTGATGGCACAGGCCCACACAAGCCACCATGCCTTTTAAGCCAGATGGACTGTATCTCCTGAACCCTGAGCCACAGTAAAGCCTGTCTCCCTTAAGGAACTTTTATCAGGTATTTTGTGGCAGTGATGAGAGAAACAGCTAGCTAGCATCATGCCTTAGGATCTTATGTAACTGGCACGTGATTTCTGAGAGGGAGGCTTTTCATGCTTCCTGGGATCCTTGTGCCTCATGCAGAGGTGGAGACTTTGGCAGGCCCCTAGTGATGGGAAGGACTTAGAAGATGGAGGTGTGGAGTGGGGTGCTGATGGCTANCCCAAACTGTGTTTTTCCGCATATGTTTTTCCTCTCGACTCTAATAGAGACTAATGAAGGAGCATGGAGAATACTGGAAAATAAATGCACAGAGGTAGTGTATTACTCTTCTCATTGCTGTAACAGAAAACTTGACAGAAGCTACCGGAGGAAGGAAAGGCTTACTTTGCTTTGCAGTTGGAGAGTACAGCCAGTCAAGGTGGAGAAGTCTCGTCAGGAGGAGCAGATGGCTGGTCCCATGACACCTGTAGTCTGGAAGTAGAGCATGATACACATTGATGTCCTTTCAATTCAGTCCAGGACCCACGTTTAGCATGGGTTTTCCTGTCCCAGTTAATACAGTCCATATAACCCTCCTAGACACGGTGGAACTTTGTCTCTGAGGATTCTAGACCACGCCAAGTTGGTAGTCAAATTATGCTAACCAAGGCTATTCAGATTTGTTTTTCTGTCATCAGTGAATTTGCAGTGAAGGTTCTTGAACAAAGAATCAGTAGGCAATTTAACGGCTTTAGCAGTTTAGTTAGAGCAGAAGAAGTCCACAGCTCAGGACCCAAGAGCCTTTGGAAGCAGATGATGGGGAAATGAACTCACTCAAGCTATCCTCTGCTCTGACTGAGAAGTGATTCACTGCTTACATNCATTCTTCCCTTGTCATTCCTCTTCTCAGACTGGCGTTTTCTTCCGTCCCCAAATGCATTAATTCAAAGATGACCTTCCTTACTGTGTGAGAGTTTGAATACCCAAAGCTATTTTCATTTGTTCCAGATTGTCTCAAAAGTTTGATGTCCAGGTGCCAACTGGAAGGGCCAGACCTGGCCTATGGAGGATTGGTTTCAAGTTGAGTTCTAAATTAAGCACTTGGGGACAGAACTGAGATGTGGCCTAGTTCTAACTCACCAGTCAGCTATATGTGTTTTCCNTCTTTGCTTCAATATGTATCTGTCTGGCTCTTTTAGACCAAAAGGCATATAACTTAGCATCAGGAATGTCTGGATGCCTCTGCTTTCCTTTCTGTTTTTCCTGAGTAGTTTTTGGCTGCATGCTTTAAAAAGTCAGACTACAAAGGAATTTCTCCAAATACCTGGTACTGTATTTTTTTAATTTGTTTTAAATTTCTGGCCTACTTCCTATCTTACAAATGATCAAAATGTTAGTAATTATAAAAGCACACAAGCTCTTGATATGACTTAGACCTCTTAAAAAGATTTATTTTTATTTTATTATGTGTGTATGTCTGTGAGTGTATGCCTCTTGTGTGCTGGTGCTCTCGGAGGCCAGAAGAGGGCGCNAGATTCCTCGGGCTGGAGTTACAGGTGGTTGTGATCCATCCAATATGGATTCTAGGAATGAACTCAGTTCCTCTCCAAGCAGCAAGTGCTCTTAACTGCTGAGCCATCTCTCCAAGCCTCAGAACCTCTAAGTTCTAAGCTATGCTTTCTGCATTAGCAGGAATTGTGCCTATAGGGAAACAGAACATACATAGTACAAGCTTTAGGGCCAGAAGAACCTGGTTCCAAAAGCTCCCTCTGCCCTTAATTTTTGGGTGACATGAGTGTATTGTGGACTACTCATACATGTTTTGAGTCCCATGGGTAGAACCTACAGTAGGTTTGTTCTCTTCATGTCAGTGAACTTTGAGATTTAAGTAATAGAGTCCAGGTGACAATACAGGTAGATGGCACTGCAGAGGTGCTCACAACAGTTAAGAGGGCATGCTGCTTTTGCATAGTCTCCAGGTTCAGTTCCCATCATCTACACTGGGCAACTCACAACCTCCTGAAACTTTAGTTCCAGGGAGATGTGACTTCTGCAGCCTCTGCAGGTAGTGCACTCATGTGCACATACTCACACAGTGACNTACATGTAATTAAAATAATACAAATCATAGAAAATTACAGATAGATCTTCAAGGGTGTCCTTTAGTCTACAGACCTTTTGAGACCTGTTGAGGTATGGAGAAGTTAGAGAGGCAGCGAGAATGATGGTGCCTCAGACCTTGGCTCTTCCCATGTCTGAACATTGACTTCTTCACCTCTAATTTAGAGGTTACATTTATAGGCAGGATTGTTATGAATATAAAAACAGGTAACTCAGCACAGCAGGAAGCCTCTTAACCACGCAGTCTGTAGAATTGTGACTGTTGCCGTNAAGTGGGAAGATTGGGAATCTTCTTCTTAAAGTTGTGTTTCTTTCTGTCTTCAATTTTTTTTCCTACTACAGTAGAGATTGTTTTTATTAGCATATAGTAATTACAAACAGTACTGGATTTCATGATAATATTTCTGTGCATATAATGCATTTTGGTCATATTTACAACTACGTTACCTTGTCTTGTCATCTCCCACTGATCCTGTGCTCTTCTTCAGTAGTCCCCCTCTACCTTCACATATTTCTAAGTTATTATTTTGTTTTTGTCAGCAAGTGATTGTAGTAGGGTTGCTCATGTGAGCATGGGTGAGGGGTTATTTGCAGGGCCATGGGCAGCTCATCAGTGGCTGTTCCACTTAAGAAAATGTCTGCCCCTTCTCCAGCAACCGTTAATTACCCAGAATTCCTCAAGGTTAGGTAGGGCGTCATGAACTCCTTTGCACTGAACTCAGGATATTTAGGATACAGAAAACAGAATACCTAAAATAAAGTGTTTTATAGGGGCCCTTGTTGCTTGAATTTTAAAAGGTCTTTTAATAAAAAATCTAGGCCAGATATTGGGATAAATGCTGAAAGATCAGAGGGACAAAGGAACAAGACACAACNACCACCTCTTACCTCACCAACTCCTCAGCTGAAAAGGCTTCTTGTTCCTGTCTCCTCACACCTTATATACCTTTCTCCACCCAGCCATTAAAGGTGTGTGTGCTTCCCAAGTACTGGGATTAAAGGTGTATGCCATCAGTGTCTGGCTCTGTTTCTTTCCTAGACTGAGTCAATCTCATGTAGTCCAGGGTG
>LZPO01066309.1:266663-278273 GCA_001675575.1 Neotoma lepida | reverse complement strand
GCCTACTTTTTCTTTTAGGCTTTTTTTTAAAAAAACATTCCAAATTCTAGGTTTTTTCTCCTTTATTTATAACTAGGTAAAATTTAATACTTTTAAATTTATTTTACATGTATGCATGTTTTGCCTGCATGTATGCCAGTGCACCATGTGTGCAGTACCTGCAAAGGCCTGAAGAGGGTATCGGATCCTCTGGGATTGGAGTTACAGCTGGGCTGTGAGCCACTATGTGGATACTGGGAATCAAACCAGGCCCCTCTACAAAAGCAGCAAGTGCTCTTAACCAGTGTGCCATCCATCCCTCCAACCCCCAATTTTAATATTAANTTTAATCTGTCTTTGTTTGATCTCATTTACAAAGTTAATAAAACATTTTAGCTTGTTAAACTTAATAAATCCCCTTTCCTTTTTTATTTAAATTGTCTGGTTTTAAATGTCAGTAGTTTGTAAATAATAGTACATTCAAATCTAATAAATAACAATGAGCCTAATTTTTAAGCTTATGTTTTAAAGAACATAAAATGTCAAAAGTGAATAAATTCCCGAATGGGAAATTATTTTATTTAAAAACGTGTTTACCATATCATAAAACTTTTTGAGGATCTAGAACATTTNAAAAAAAATTTAAGGAAGGCAGTTGTTATTTCTGTTAATTAAGAGTACTTATTACTAGGCAATTCAGTCAGTTAGAGTCTTAAGAGTTGCAAAGACCCGGAGTATGACAAACCACNTTCTGAGGAAGTTATCAAATGCCATATAGTTCAGAGCTATTTCTTAGTATATGGAAGTTACTCATGACCAGAGAGTTCCATCTGATGTCAGTTAGAGTCTTAGCTACATACAACCCATTTTGTAGTGTTCTCTGAAGGACTTTGAAACAGACACCTAATCTTGTATGTCCTAAGTCCTTGGACTTAGTTTTTCCACATAATAAAGTTCTGCTGTCTTAGAGTTTCTACTGCTGTGATGAAACACCATGACCAGAAAGCAAATTGGGGAGGAAAGGGTTTGTTTGGCTTACACTTCCACGTTGTAGTCCATCATTGAAGGAAGTCAGGACAGGAACTCAAACAGGGCAGGAACCTAGAGGCAGGAGCTGATGCAGAGGCCATGAAAGGGTGCTGTTTGCTCAGCCCACCTTCTTATAGAACCCAGGATGACCAGCCCAGGGATGACACCACCCACAATGGACTGTGTCCTCCCCCTATAAACCACTAATGAAGAAGATGCCCTACAGCCAGATCTTATGGAGACATTTTCTCAGTTGAGGTTCCCTCCTTTCATATGACTCTAGCTTGTGTCAAGTTGACATAAAACTAGCCAGGACAGCTGAGTAATCACAGAAATCTGCACTTTGCATTGAGCTTTATCTTCTGGGTCCTAGCTTGTATCACTGAGGTCCCTCTAGGCCTAAAGAGTTTTGAACTTTATGGGCTCTTACACACTTTCACATCCCTTGGGTGGCACAACCCCAACACTTAAATGATGCAAGTTGAACTTGGTNATGTTCATGGTTCCCACAGCAGTACAATTGAAAGGATTTATGTATTTTTGGCATTGACAGCAAGTAGAGTTACGTAATAGTATTTTTAGAACTATCCATATGTCAGGCACTGTGCAAGACAAAAGGAATGCAATTTTAGCTTTAAAAGACATGAGTTTTCTCCTCATAAAGCATATGATAAGGTGAGGTTGAACAAAACTTACCAGTGAAATTTAGGGTTATGTAATCAGGCATCTAAATATTGGGCTTGATTTCTGCTGAGTAAACTACTAACTGTATTAATTTTCTTCTTTTCTAGATCTAAAGTAATGCCTTTCAAGAGTTGCTATAGAATTAACTTAGAGATTATTGGTATTCAGCTTATTAGGGTCTGGGATGATGGTTGATTCTTGCTGCTCTTGCAGAGGACCTGGTTCAGTTCCTAACACCCACACAGCAGCTCACAACTGTCCAACAACTCTAGTTCCAGGAGCTCCATCACTGTCTTCTGGACTCCATAGGTGCTAGCCGTGCACATGGTGCTCATACGTACATGGCAGCAAAACATCCACACATATAAAACAAAAATTAATTAATTAAAAAAGGAAAAGATCACCTATAAGCAACATGTTCATCCTCTGTCCAGTGGATGTTTGTTTTTATTGAAGGCACTGTGCCTTCTAAGACCTCACGTACACATGAAATAACACTTGAATTTGAGAGTTTGGCAAGTCCCGTGAAGCCAGCCCAGAACCTGACTCACACAGCACAGAAGCCGTTAGAGTGCATCCTTCTTGCCTTATACCCATTGAAGATGTTTTTTGAATATTTTATTCCAATGAGCTTCCTAAAAGTCGTATTTTATTTTGTGATTCTCGGGTGACTCAGAAGCTGTTCTAGTGAAGGGGTTTGGAAGTTCTAGTCACTCAAGATGACTTAGAAAATGTGGCTTTATTTTAGCAAGTTTTCGGACTACTGTATTTGGAGTTGGGTTCTTACGTGGGCTCACTTCCATTATCACTTTGGAAATGGCTCTACTCTTCCCTCACCACCGCTCCCACGTCCCCTGACGTCAGAGAATTCNGAAATGGTGCTAAGACACAAGGTAGCAAAGCACTCAGCTGGGAAAACAGTGGTTTCCTCTCCAATTGCCCCTCACTTTCAAATGTGCGTGAGGCTGGGCTACAAATTCAGACCTGAGTGACAGGATGGTATCAAATAAGACCCCAGAATAGTTCTCGGGTGGCCAAAGAGTCTTGTCTATCAGAATCCATGGGAGTGCATTGAAACATGGAGAGTAGATGGTCCTCTGGGTCCTTCCTGACATCTTNACATGGAGAAAGCAGTCAGAATGTATCATGTGAATGGCCTGTGTGCTGTACTACCCACACAGACGGCTACAGTAGCANAAGAGGCAAATGCAAGTGTCCTATTGAAAGTCTTCATTTAGAGCCTGTATTTTGTTTGATTCTTCTAGAAAGTAGGTAAGCTTTACCCACTCTCAAACAATGAAAGATGATGTCTACTTTAAGGTTACTCATGCTTTTTGGAACCCACACTTTGTTCCCACAGAGCTTGGCTGTAAGCTGTGAGCAAAGCCAAGGTGTAACAGTTTGAAGTCTGGAAATTTTGTAGACATCAAGTAATGTAATATTCTTGGGAGGTTCAGAAGCAGTGTGGGCAATGTCATATTTGATAAGGGCATTAAGAACTTTTGATGTCCCTGGTCTCTTTCTGTTGTGAAAATCTCAGGATGGAAAGGCAGTTTAGTCCAGAAAGGAGGTCATTCCTACAACGTGTTTGAAGGGTCTGTAATAGGGAAAAGGAAGCAGAGCCAGCCAAATTTATCCTGATAATGAGGGGCAACTTCCAGATGTGGAAGTCACTGTATACTGCCCATGTTTTGCTAGGAAAACATATAATAGAGTTTATATAAAACTTACATGCTACAAAAATGCAGCGTTCTCAGGTTAGTGGGTACTTGGAAAATGCGCTATTCCAAGGCTTGATAGAGGTGCTGGTATATGCCTTCAGTTACATGCAACACACAGCAACTCATGGACTATTATAATAGGGTGGGGTTGCCGTAGGGGTCAAACAGGTCAGATGTGAGAGTTTGTGGAGGGAGCCTAAATTAAATTCTGACTTATGACGGATGATGGGAAATATGTCACGGGTAGATGTGGGAGCCCATTTTTAGGTTCCTTGTGGCTTTACCCAGCAGGTCTGAATAGAGAGGATGATTGGACCACGGGCCTGAGTGCAGGTGTCTGAGATGGTCTGCACGTGGCTGTGCTGGGGGAAGGTCTTTTGCTCCACCCCTTAGCTTTTCTATAAATACCCTGGGGCAGAGACAGTCGGGGCCGGTGAAATAGGTTCCGGGCCCTCTTGAGGCTATCATTTATTTCTATCTTTTCTTCACAATCTAAAATCCTTCTATCTAATATTTCCTGCTACTCACACCCAAGAGAACTCTGGGGAACTGTGGGGTTGGTGGGTAGCCGCCCCANAGGTAGACTTCCTTTTGGGTATGTTGTCTTGTCAGCTCTTTCCTGGCTTAAATCCTCACTGAGGAAGGGACGGAGCTTCATTTTACCTAGCCGAGCAGAAAATATGTCAAGTGACCATTTGCTCCTGTTGGCATTATGCTTCCTTTCATGGAAAACTGCATCTGTCTAAACAAACTCAACTTGAGAGACGGAAAAACATCAAGAAGCCATCCCTGGTCATTGAAGTCAGCTCTTCCAATTCTGAGTATGAAAACCACATGCTATTATCTAATGAGAAGCAGTCCTAGCCATTTTTGCAGTGGCTGTTCTGCAAATATGATTTACCAGTCACTAAAACCTCTGCATAAAAGGGTCATATTTACATACATAAAATTGAACTNCGAATTTCTGCATTCTAGTTCACAGTCACACTGCTGGCGAGTTTTGGAAATGGGGATCATGAAGCTTTTGAGTGTTTTGTTTGTTTTTTAACANTGGTACATTACTGAATAAAGAGATGGAAATAAAATGTATTTTTATTTTAAGTTATCCATTTGAGTGATCAAGACAACAATCATTTGAGTTTGGCATATTGCTCTAATTTGGTCCTTAACAGTAGCATTTGTGGGCTTTCATTTCCACACTAGCTATAACGCATTTAGTAAATGATTGTTCGTGTGCTCATCTTGCTGGAAAAGAGTCTGCCATGACTGGAAGCGGAGTACCAAGTCCTTAACTCCATCATTTCAATCAGGTCCTCAGATCTGTACCTTAATGAGATAAAAATGCCTCAGCCCTAGGCTTTTAGAGGACCCTGGGGTTCCGTAACACCTGTTAGGTCATGTGATAGCCTCAAATGTAATTAGTGATAAAAGGGAAGCAGGTACTTGGGATGAGGAAAATGAAGTACACAGAGGTGTCTACTCCTGGAGTGAAGAGCTGTTGGGGGTGGGGGTCGGAGGAGAGAAGACAAGAACCCACTGGAGCGCCATCCAGTGCCCTTTTCTAGGTGATGGTGGTGGTTGGCTGGGTCTGTTCTAGCTGTTTAGAAAGCTGATCTCATCGGCTCAGACTTCCNGATGAAGAGCTCTTGCACCAGGGAGTGGTGGCAGAGGTGAGGGGAGTGGGGTTAGACAGGCATGCCCTGGATCAGGGAACTCTGAGGTGGGGCCTCGGTTGAGGAACTCCCCCACTGTCCTATCAGAAAGCCAGCCAGAAAAGCTGGCCTTGTTCTCACCTGCCTCCTGGCTTCTTTCCTCTGCAGACTCATCACTCCCTTTCTGGAGGGTGTGAGGGGTAGATGCAGTCAAGGAACGGCCATCAGATGGCATTCTGACCCAGAAGTAGGGTCAACGTGATAGCCATCTTCTGAGCCCTCCTAAGGTGCTCAGCTTATTAGATATGGAGAGCCTGGACCCCTGGAGGGAGTCCCCGNAGAGGCAATGCATTTACGCTTGTTTTATTTCAAATATATTCCAAGTAGTGTGGTGTAGCCCTATAAATAACCATGGATCCTCCCAGGATGCCTCACAGCGCATATTATTTCTGTCTGCAAATGAATCAAGAAAGCAAGAGCCATTATGTTCTCTACCTAAGGTCAGTGGTGTGTGCAAGTAGATGNTCTAAAAGCTGGTGATGGGACAGGGGACCTTTTTGCTTTTATCTCTGCCTTTGCCAGAAGCTCCGTGCGCAAGGAGCATCCCACGACTGAAAGCAAAGATAAGAACCCCTGACCTGTGTTCCTTTAATACACCAACATTGGCAGAGGCTGGTAATCAAAGCTGGGCTGCGTTATCTCTTCTAAGCAGAAGCTCTCTAAAGGAAGTAGTGTCAGAAAAGCCAAGGAGTTCCTAGTTGTGCCTTTGAAGTTGTGTGATCTGCTCTGATGGGTGTTAAGGCGGGCTGTGGAGAGTTTAAAAGCAGGGAGCAGTGGAGTGATAGTGTAAAGCAACCATTTGTGTAGCTATGTTTTAAGCCCAAATTTAGCCTCTGTAAAATTCTCGTCATCCTCCTTTTTGGGTGTCACCCTCTGTCTGCTGCCTGCTACCCTCCTTTGCCANGAGGCACCCTTCTTCACTGTCTGACACCCTTCCTTACATTATGGCTGTGTCTATGTTTCGATGCTGATGGCTTTGCTTGGTAAATTCAAGACAGACTTTTTGGCAGTGAAATTGTCAGAAGCTATATGTTTTTTATGCCATAAAATCTCTTGGGTTTGTGACATCNGTTATTTCTACCATGCATGTGTTAGTGATGAGCATGTCTGTAAGAAAAAAACTATTTGTCTCCTCCTGTAGCCAATCAAATGAAACCAGTCATTCATCGTTAGTTTTAATTGGGGATTATGTGAATTGATTATGCTAATTTTNCCTTTTGTCAGTCAGTTACCCTGTGGCTCAGGGGATTTGTTTGGTTTGGGGCTTATAGATGAGTAGCAATACTGTAAGAGAAGAGTGCCAGGCTGTCCTAGACAGCAGTACTCAGTGAGTACGTATGGAATGACTTTAATAGGAGAATTAATGGTTCCTATGAGAAACAAGCTAGTGACCTGCTGTGCGATCATATGACATCAGAGGTCGTCTAATAGCAGATGAATTACATCTCTGATCTAGGAAATCTTTTAACAGAGAGGGTCAGGGCTGGTGAGATGGTCGATCAGGTAAAGATACTGTCTGCCAAGCCTGACAACCTGAGTGCCAACCTTGGAGCCCCCATGGAGGAAGGGCTCCATAGTGTGTTCTCACCTCCATATGCATGTCTGGACATGTGCTCATGCACACACACATGCACGCAACACATAGTATACACACATACACACACACACACACACACTACATAAATAATAAGTGTAAAAGAGAAATTTAGAGCATCAGAGATGGCACAGATTTCAGTTAAGAGGATCAGGGCTCCACAGCCAGTGAATCAATTGCTTTTTGTGTGTCTTTAGATGTGTTACTAGGTTTCTGTCCTCTGCAATAGGACCATGAATGTAGAATTTCGAGGCTCACTACTATTCTGCCTGGCACACTTCTTCACGTCAAACAACATATCACTTACCTATCCTGACCATAGGGCTGGAGGCTGCTACCTCACNTCATTTGAACAGTGATTGGTTCAGGAGGTGGGACCTGACTGAAGCAGGGCCAATGAAGAACTTTCTGTGGTGTGTTTTGCAAACCATACCTGACTAGGATCTGACTCTGGAAAGGCTGGTCCTCATTGACTCCTCCCATTATTGAAAAGAAAAAGATGATGTAAAAACAATAGTAGAGCTGTGTTTTGATGATTATGGCCTTTCCCAAATCTACCCTGGAACTTAGTCCCCAGTGTACAGTACTAGGGAGTGGGCCTTTAGGAGGTGATGATGTGAGGGGGAGACCTTCCCGAATGGGATTAGTGACCAAATAGCTAGGTCTCTTTTGTTCTTCCGTCATGTTTGCCTTGTGAGGANGCCTACATAGCACTACCTGTAAGGGACAAGCCTTGGCCTTGGAGTTTTCCTATTCTGGAACTATACAAAAGTAAATTTCTCTTTATGAGTTACCCTGCTGCCCTGGCTAGTTTTGTGTCTTTAACTTAACACAAGCTGGAGTTATCTGAAACGAGGGAACCTTAATTGTAATATGCTTCCGTAAGATCCAGCTGAGGCATTTTCTTAATTAATGATATAGGGGAGGGTCCAGTGCATTGTGGGTGGGGCCATCCCTCGGAAGGTGGTTTGGGGTTCTATAANAAAGCAGGCAGAGCAAGCCATGGGGAGCAAGCCAGTCATCAGCACTCTTCAATGGTCTCTGCATCAGCTCCTGCCTCTGGTTCCTTCTCTGCTTGGGTTCCTGTCTTGACTTCTTTGATGAGTCTCTGTGACATAAAAGTGTAAGCCAAATAAACCCTTTCTTCCCCAATTTGCTTTTGATCATGGTGTTTCATCCCAGCAATAGCAAGCCTAACTAAGACACTGTCTAAGGTATTTTGTTGTAATGGCAGGAACAAACTATATTGGTAGCTATAAGCAGAGACGCAAGGCAGATGGAGCCTAATTTCTCATCTCGATCCATTCCGAGGCAGGCCTAACTACTATTCTTACTGTGGTTTTCATTGTTTTTAACCCCAAATTAGGCTAAACAGGGGGTCAGGGCTTTTTACAGTCACATAGTATTTGGCCAGAAGTTTATTTTTCAGATTTGTATGTGGTCTGGAACTTCAAGTTATGATTTCATAACTCTATCTTGGTACCTCAGTTGAACTGTCAACATAACAGATCTTTGAAGAAGTGCTCTATAGATGTGAAGTNCTCTAGAGATGCAGGGAATTAGGCCCTTTTGTCCTAAAGAGGCCCAAGGACCTAATGAGATGGAACAGAACATAAAATACAGCTGCAATTCATGAAGCAGAGGCCGCAAGAGCTTGATGTAGGCTCGCTTGTTTTGTGGCTAGTTAATGCACTCTTTATTACCAGTTAAGGTGGAATTGTTAATACACAGCTTCCCATTTGCACTGCTCTCAACTGCATATATAAATGGCAATAACTGAGACAGTAAGGACATACATTTGAATTGAAAAAAAAAAATGAGAGTTGCCCTGGATCCAGCATTCCTCTCACTATTAGTTGAGACAGCCTGCAGTTTGCATGAAGACATAGCGTGTCCACATCCTTAAAGTAGGCTTCTATAGTTGTGGTACTTAGCCACATGCACAAACTGATTTAGCATCCTATACCCAAAGAAGCACTTTTCTTCAATCAAGAGTTGGAGGAATTGACAGAAGAGGGGAGAAGTAAATGTGAGTTCAGTAAGCAGTTATCTCTTACACACCTGTTGTTTGTAAGCACTGTTCTGGCCACTAGGCCTATAGGGATAAACCTATAGAGAAACATATATACATATATATATGTTTATATGTGTGTATATGTATATGTTTATATATGTTTAGGCACATATGCCTAAAGAGAAGCAGAGCTTGCAGTCTCATGGAGGCAAACAGATATTTGACACATGTTCAGTTCTAAGTTGTGCTAACTAACAAGGAAAAGAACAGGATGGGGAGGATATTCGCTTGGGAAAGGCATTCTCGGTGGAGGAGCTCTAAAGNAGTGAGTGGTTCCACCATTTGTTTGCAGTTCACATTTATTCCTAGCTGATATAGCATTAGTGGATATGTAAATGAAATATCTCAGACATGGGATTTTCCAGACGAGCCTGAGCTTCCCAAACCTTTCCTCCTTGGGATGGTGTCCTCAAGCAGAACTCAGGATTTCTTGACAAGCACTATGCTGGGAACAGTTCTGCTTGTTGGGATGTACATCTTTAAATGCTGTTCTCCCACTGGTCCTCTCTGCCCTCTCAGAGCTTTCTGTTGCCAAATCTAAAGTGCTCTTGCAGGGGAGTTATTCTGTTTTTTGTTTTTCTCCTCTGCTCAGTTCCTGTGTTCTGTTTCAGAGCATGAGGAACAGAAGGATGAGTGTGGCAGTTTCAGTAAGAATGGTCCCCACAGGCTTGCATATTTGAATATTTAGTCAGGAGGGAGTGGCACTATTTGACAGGATTGAAAAGATTAGGGGTGTGGCCTTGTGGAAGGAGGTGTGTCACTGGGGGGTAGGCTTTGAGGTTTCAAAAGCCCATGCCAAGCCAAGTGTCTCTCTTGGCTGCGGATCAGGCTGTTACTCAGTTACTGCTCCAGTACCATGCCTGCCGCCATGTTTCCCACCATGATGATCATCCACTAAACCTCTGAAACTGTAAGCCAGCGCCAATTTGGTGTTTTCTTTTGTAAGAGTTGCCTTGGTCATGGTGTCTCTTTACAGCAATAGGACAATGACTAGAATACTGAGAAAATGTTTTTGAAAAAAAATTTTTTTTGCCAAGATAAACAATATACTGAGAATTTGCTAAGAGTGTTTTTTTCCAAAAAAAATCACCCAAGGTGTTTTCCAGAAAACAAGAAAATGAATATAGTTGAGAGCATGTTGTCAATATGGCATAATGAGTTCAGTGCAGTGGGACAGGTTGAGAAAAAGTGTATTTCCACTGTACTACAGTATTTCTTTGAAGTACACTCTACAAGGTATGCTTTGTATCTGTTGAGTCATGATTTCTAGTTTTAGTATGATAGAAATGTTATCCTGATTAGAGGCTGGATGGCCCAGAGACCTATGATAGAGAAAAAGATAATAAAATGATTCCTAATGATATTTTTATATACTCATAGATTGGTGCCTAGCCCAATTGTCATCAGAGAGGTTTCCGCTGGCAGCTTACGGGAGCAGATGCAGAGACCCATGACCAAACATTAGGTCCCTCCCCTTGGAGCTTGGGAAACCCTGTGGAAGAGGGAGAGGAAGAAGTGTAGGAGCCAGAGGGGTTGAGGACACAAGAACACGGCCCACAGACATCAACTAAATAGGGTTTGTAGGGCTCATCACAGAACCTGCATGGATCTACGCCTGGTTCTCTGCATATATGTTATGATTGTTAGCTTGGTGTTTTTGTGGGACTCCTAACTGTGGGAGTGGGGATATCTCTGACTCTTTTGCCTGCTCTTGAGACCCTCTTCCTCCTACTGGGTTGCCTCATCCAGCCTTCATATGAGGGTTTGTGCCTAGTTTTACTGTATCTTGTTATGGTGTGTTCAGTTGATATGTATCTGGGAGGCCTGCTGTTTTCTGAAGGGAAATCGGGAAGGAGTGGATCTAGGGGAGAGTGGAGGTGGGGGAGGCTGGGAGGAGAGGAGGGANGGGAAACTGTGGTAGGAATGTATTGAAAATAAAGAACAAATGAAAATAATGTTTTCTGGATTCTGCATGACATAAAAGTAGTGCTGGTCCCCATGGGAGCCTTGGCTTCTTGCTTCTCCATGGGTGTCATTTTATGCCTCAGTTCCCTTAGCTACAAGGTAAGGGTGTTGAGCGTATCTACGGATAAATGAAGTATTCTTATATAATTAATACTTTTATAAAGCATAAAAACCTTGACATGTGATAAGATTATTTTTGTCATTTGATTTTGAGTGTTGACTTTAGTGAGTGATCTTAGTCTATTAAACTATTCCCCATCAATTAATTGTGTCTAGATCCAGATTTACATCTTACCAGTGTACCTGGCTAGGTTAAGTCAGTGTGTGTGTGTGTGTGTGTGTGTGTGTGTGTGTGTGTGTGTGTGTGTGTGTGTGTGTATCTAGGTGTGTATCCTTGCTTTGTGGTTCGGGTGAGGTTTGAACCCAGGGTTTTGATCATTCTACCACTGAGCTACATCCCCAACCTAAGGTTAGATAAAATTTATGATGGGACTCAAACACAGACATTCCAGGCTGGCATATATATTAGGAAAACATGTCTTTTGAAGCATGAGAGACCTGGGTTTGAGTTTCTGCTCACCATTCACCACTAAATAACTTTGGGGAATGTAATTATTTTGTTCTTCAGTCTCCTCATCTGTGAAATGGCTGTGAAGATAAAACAGTAAAAATTGCAGACATGAATTGCTAACTAATCATAGTAGGCCTGAAAGTGTTAGTTCTCTTCACTTTGAAAACAGAATGAAACTTAGTATTTATTTTAAATGGTTATTTTCTTATGGATGGAATTCTGTTTCTGTTCACCTTTTTCTACAGTGGTGAAAACACATCCCATCCACACTTATTTTCTTT
>LZPO01066309.1:223722-236942 GCA_001675575.1 Neotoma lepida | reverse complement strand
TATCACTGCCTAACCTCTATGTTTAATCTAGTGGCTGTTCTGTTCTCTGACCCCAAATAAGTTTTATTAGGGTACACAATATTTTGGGGGACATAATATAATCACCACACTCAGACCATATTAAAGTCTTTTTGCTTGAGAGACAGAAAGTTTTTCAGACTGTCCTTGGAAGCTTTGAGAAACTAAGTAACATCTGTGTAACAGCATGAGCTCTGCTTGCCTTTGGTCATTGCTGTGTGTCTGAGCAGGGTGGCAGGTCTGGTGGAGACTGTATACATGTGCATGAGTAAATGACTCTGTTTGCTGTAAACCAGAGGGTCACTACCTCCTCCTCTGTAGCTCGTGCTCTACTGATTTAACTAAAGTAAGACAAGGAAAATAGGAAAAGATATTGCTACTCAGAAGAAAGCTATTACATTGTAAAAGAAGGGTCCAGACTATCCAGTACTGTGAGATAAACACCCCACACTAAGATCCTCATTGGCTTCAGTATTTGGCCTCTTCCCATGCTGCCTCAGCTTTTGCTTTCTCACATTTTAAATTCCACTATCCTAGTGTTAGGAAGGAGTGGGCTGTTAGTTAGGAATGCCCTGGTGTCTCGAGAGGTCAATTTGTGCCTAATGCAGTGTCAGCCTGAGTGACTTAATGGCAGTTATCATCATCTGTGGCTTCCAAACATGTAAAATACAATTAAAGGGTGGTGGTGGGGAATCCTTCAACATTGTCTGCAGCATTGGCTCAGAATCTTTTCTCCTCCCCTGCTCCTGCCTTTAAAAACAATAACAACAACAACAAAAAAAAAACCACAAACTGTTTTTCCTCTTTTCCTCTCAATACAAGAAACTTAAAGCCTTGTTTACCCACAGTCCAAATATCCAATATCCAGCAACTAGGAAATAAGCAAGAACTATGTGTGCAAAGCCAGGCTTTGTAGAATGACCTATAATCCCGCACTCTAGAAGTGGGGACAGGAGGAGCAGAAACTCAAGGTTTTCCTCTGCAACATAGTGAATTTGAGGTTAGCCTGAGCTATGAGAGACCTTGTCTCAAAAACGAGGGAAAACAGTGAAACTGCATCCAGACCTCGTCACAGAACTTATGGACATGACAAATACAGCAGAATTTCTAGTCTCACCTGGAGCCTACACGTTGTTATTTGATGTAGCACTGAAGTCATTTCTTATCATATTGGACAATGACAAGTCCAAGATGAAGGTGTCAGCAGACTCAGGGTCAGGAGTTGTGTCATTGTAAAACAGCTGTTTGTCGCCTGTAACTTTCTGTGCTGAAAGGGGTTAAGTGAATCTTCCTGAAGCCCCTGTTATAAGGACACTAGCCTTACTCAAGAGGGCCCCGCCCCACTGGCCCTCTCACCTTTCAAGTGGCATCACGTGGAGACAAGGTTTTGCTAAGTTACTCAGACTTCCATGGCTGTCACATGAGAGCAGCCCTTTCCAAACAGGTGAGCTTTAGCCTTTGCAGAGGCTTCTGCTGTGGTTGTCTTCAGCCGTTGCTGGGGGACTGCCATAGGGCAGACTATCACAGCAAAAGCACATGGCAGAGTGAAGTTGCTCACTTCATAGTGCCTAGGAAGCAGAGAGAGACAAGAACGGTCCTGGGCAAGACAGTTTCCCTTGCCTTCTAATAATTCCATGAACCCATTGATGGATCAATACCTTGATTGGATCAGAGCCACCATGGCCCAGTTACAACCATCAGAACCATCAGCTGAGAACAAAGCCTTCAACACATAAAGCTTTGCGGGGAAGGGAGACTTCATATCCAGGTCATCACAGGATTCAACAAAGAGATGAAAAAAATAACATATTGACTGTAGCACTGGGTTAGGATTGTCATTTGAATGGCTTACATTTTGATGACTACAGGAACAGCGAAATTTTAGGATAATAAGTTGACACTNGGTTTAGAGACAAAAGACACAGATTCTGTTCCTAAATCTGTTGCCAACCAAATATGTGGCTTCAAGTAACTGAGCATTCATAAAGCCCATTTTCCTGTAAGTTGATTGCAAGAATATAATCTCATAGATACCCTCTAGTTCTGAAATGATGCTTCTGGGCTCCTGAGGCTGGAAAGTTTGGGTAGCTGTAATTTCTAAAGGCTACATGTGGATGCGAACTTCTCTCACTGCCAATGTCATTTGTATTTCATAACTGAAATACAAAAAGAGACAGTCCCACAGTTTTTCCTGTAGTTGCACATGAATATGCAAATAACTGGTGATGGATGGGGAGTGAGATTAACTGTATGAGTCCAACAAAAGCAGGTTTTGCAGCTGCGCATGTTGGTCCATGGCCACAATCTACCAATTAGGAGATGGAGGCAGGAGGATCAGAAGGCCAGCCTGGACTACTAGAGACTCCATCTCAAGAACCCAAATCAAACATAGGAAAGGCATCGGGTCTTTGGGAGAAAACATTCTGAGCTCTGTCCATTCGTGGGTTCTCCTTAAGGTGGTTTAGATGGTATCATTAGCATTTGCCAATGCTAAACAAAATCCAGAATAAGATGTGAGATATGGTTTGTTTTTTAGCTGATACTGCTTTTGTTTAAATTGAAGTACATGTTCGCACATTTCAACATATTGGAGTTAGCATAGAGAAATTTCCAAGGAAGGAAAGCAGTGACCTGATTTGTGAAAACATCTGAAACAGCATTTCACTATCTGAAGATGCACCCCTGACCTGCTGTTCATTGCCACAGTAGGCAGGAGAGAAGTTTTCTGCACATTTTTTTTTTGCTAATGTATTATTTATGCTTCTGTAAGTGACCTTACATTCTGTTTTTAATTGTCTTGTGTGCTTGTGCATGAATAAATAACCTATGGTTTTCTTTGCTAAAGATATAGTAGTATGGTTTATCATTCTCTGTGTGGGAGGCATTGTGAGGAGAGCGAGCCATTTTTATTTGAGAATGATTGAGCCTGTGATGGGCTCAAGCCTGGAGTGAAAGTCTGGAAACAGGAACAGAGATGGAAGATTTTCTTTCATGCCGGCAGGATGCCCAGTGGTAGCATNTTGCCCCACGTTGCCTTGAGACAACAGTTTCCTGGACTGCTGCTTAGCTCTCCACTTCTGAGCCCTCTTCTCAGACCAGCAAGGGTCTTTATTTCTATTCTTATAGTTCCCTCGAAACTCAGCTTCACATTGAGTGGGGGAATCAGCCATAGAGAGAGAACACTTGGGAAAGGAGAGAGTTCTGGCAGCTGCGGATTGTGTTAACCTGAGCCCTCCAGTAAAGCTGGNACCCGAAGATCCNTTTACAGGTACCAGGCAGTCACACAGCTTCCCCCAGAAGAGGCGAGGACGGATAAGCAGCAGCAGTGTTTCAGTTTTTGCCTTGTGATTCCTGACACAGCTTTACTTTAGAAATGTCTGAGAGCAAGGCCTGAGTGAGATGCTAGAGGAGACACTCCAGACACTGGTGTGCTTTCTGGAGAAACAGCTTTTAAAGCAGAAGAGAAACATGCCATTAGCAGTTGAAGTAGCTGAAGGTGCNCCCTGTTGAGATCACTTTATTCCCCTTGAGATAGATGATACCTGAGAGCTACATCGCTGTTTTAATTGAGCCATTAGTGTCAGAGTAATCAGTGGTGGAAAAGGAAAGCCACTTACTGTCGCANGGAAAAACTGCACATCCAGAAACCCGAACCCTGAAGGAGACTGTGAATTATTTAGGGCGGTCCAGGTTTTCTAAGAGCATCTTAGAACGTGCAGTAACAGCCCTTTGCAAGAAGTCCTTCACTCTGACAGACTGACTGTCTCGGTGTGTTTCTCCAACAGGCCCTAAGGGAGGAGGAAATACTGAGGCTTCCTTACTTTTATCTCCTGTCAGTCTTTCTCTGGGTTGAAAAACTGTCTCCTCAGGGACTCTCTGACAGGAGCTGGAGGACCTAAAAGGAAGAGAGAAACAGGGACCCAAAAGGACTTTGAAAGGGAGGCTCGGTCCTGTCCTGACCGGGCACTGTGCTACCACCTTCTGCTTCTGTCAAAGGTTTAAAGTCTGACCTATTTGTCTATTCTAAGGGTAATAGAAATACATTTGGGGACATTCTTAAAATAGGGAAAATGGAAGAGAACAAGAAAATGTTTTAATTTTACCATTTAATATCTTTAGTGCATTAACTTCTAGTCATTTTTCTCTGCTGAGTTTTAGTTACTTATGCCCAATTTGATATCTTTTCACAAAATTTAACACTGAACTTATTTCTTCATGCACTTATAAACTACTTATAATGGTTGGTATCCTATTTGCATAACTATATCACAGTCACTCTGCCCACATGTGTCCTTTTAATGTTTTTTTTTAAATTCATATTTCAATTCTCATCCCCGTATAGAACCCCTAAATTTGGTTGTCTTTTATCTGAGAAGAAATATGAATGGTAGTNTGATTGACAGATACATGGAGACTTTTTACTGTAACCAATTGTCTTAGTTAGGTTTTTATTGCTGTGAAGAGACACCATGACCACAGCAACTCTTATAAAAAAACAAAACAAAACATAACAAAACATTTAATTGAGGGTGGCTGGTTTACAGTTTCAGAGGTTNAGTCCATTATCATCATGACTGGGAGCATGGCAGTGTGCAGGCAGACATGGTGCTGGAGCTGATAGTGCTACATCTTACAGGCAACAGGAAGTTGACTGACTGTCACACTGAGGGAAGCTTGAGAAAAAGAGACCTTAACCCACCCCCACAGTGACACACTTCCTCCAACAAGGCCACACCTCCTAATAGTGCCACTCCCTTTGGGGGCCATTTTCTTTCAAACCACCACACCAATTATTAGTCACGTGAAAGGAATGGAGAAAATAAGTAGCCAGAATTCACTTATAAACCAAGAACTTTCTGGCCAATACTTCTTACTCCCACTCCCCTCCCCTCNGCCCAAGTGCTNAGGACCAGACCCAGCGACTCAAGCTTGCAAGGCAAGCACTTCAGCAGTTGAGCTNTATCTCAGGCCCCTAATTCCAATTTTTAAGTACAGCCAATTTGTATTTTTTTTCATTTTTCCTTTACATCAAGGATTTTAAACAATTAAATCTTTTTTTTTTTCTTGGTGGTGGTGGAGAACAGAAGCTAAACTTTCCTACCTATGAAATAGGAAACTGTCTCACAGCTTGAAAGTACCTACACAGGTGATTTAGTGGTGGGACACTGAGTCTGTGCTTGGCTCTTCCACTGTAATATTGCAGCCTTGGTTTCTTAANACTCTTCCAGCTTTAGCAGTGGGTGACTCTGTCTTCCCCCTGTGAACACTGACTGCATGACTACGTGAGCCAGGCATGGTAGACCATGAGAAACATCAGATGACCATGTGGTCCTTCACTCGNGATAAAGANCATTTGCCTGAGTGTGTGTGGGGTGTCTGTGTGTTTGTGTGTGTACACACACACATGCATGCACGCTTTTATACATATGTGGTGGTAGGAAGCCGCAGANNAACAGCTGGCAGAAAGAGGAAAGAAAGTGCTGTGGAACTGGTACTCCAGGGGCCAGTTAATGGGCAAAGGAGGAAGGATTGGGTTTGGGAAGGTTGGATTCAATAAATCAGAAAAGCATTTGAACTGCTCAGCCTGAACTTTAATGTCAGCTGCATTTTAAAGGCAGGCTTTGGTGATGCTTTCTTCTTCTTTACTTCTGTGGTTATGAGCCACTGCCTTACAGATCTGTTCTTATCCTCTGCCATGTCGCCACNTACCACGTTCTAAGCGTTACTCTCTAACTAATTTTAATGAGTTTGATTAGATTGCATTAATATGTGATCAGCATTGCCTGTTTGCTTATGAAATTCTCAACATAGAAAAAATTATACTTCCAATTGAATCTTGCAAAAGTGGTCTGATTAGGGAGTTATTGAAANAAGAAAATCAATTTACATTTTTTCAATTGCTTCATGGTCTTTAAAACAGAAGGCTTCAAATCCACTCTGAAAATGTATTAGTGCAGATTTTACGGAGGGCAAGATGAGAATTTAAAATTTCAACAAGTTCTGCGGAGTAAACTGCCACAGGTTAANACTGAAATTTAGAATGTCAGGAGATGTCACCTCTACTGATTATGACACTTGGGCTAGAGCTGTGTTTATCTTTCTAATCAAGTTGTCATTGTTTGCCACAAGAGAAGGAGAGCTGTTACCTGTGTCTGAAGTAGTATTTGATTACAAGGACTAAGGAAAACGTATACACATCAAAGCAAATACTTGGACCAGGTGATTCTGACAGCCTAGCTGGTGCTGTCTACAACAGAATGCTTTGCTCTTTGTGTCTCTCTCTTCCTGTCCTCCTGAGCGTCTGTAGCCAACATTCTGTGGGCTTACTGCAAGGCCTATTACAAATTTTAAGGTGATCCAAGTTAATAATGAGCCCTTTATAGAAAAAATAAGATGATTTTTGAAATGATAGGTTTTCTCATATATGGACTGTCCTCTTATTGTATGAGAGTCAAACAAATGCATCCTCAGCCTGACTTTTAGACTTTGAAGATCTGTAACTGTGCTGCCATTCAAATCATTTGTGAAATGNTGAGTTTGGTCTCTGGGATCTACTAAACACTCGTGATTTCATTTGGTAAATTGGCCCGTGAGATACATTGTTTTCAAGCCACCATCTTGAAATTCAGGAGGAATTCATTATATTTATTTCATTAATTAATGCCNTTGTATCTACTGTGTGGCTTAGGCCATTTCTGATGAGGCTGGTGTGATGGAGAGTTTCTGTTGTGTGTACACTTGAGAAGCTGCTTTTATAATCCTGTAGTCATCAATCCAAGAAGAGCTGACAAACACGACAGAAATTGCTAGAAACCACTGTTCGCGCACACTGACATTTACTGTGTACCAGGTTCTAGCCAGGTGATGGGTCTGAGCTGTGGGAAAAGACAGGTGAGCTAGAAGAATTTGTCTGAATTTATTGCTAATCTTTGCTGTCAGTATGAATCATTCTTTACAACGTGCTTCTTCCTTGCCAGAGCTCAATTCATTTCATTATAAAAAGAAGTAGCACANATTACCTTTCCTATTATGTATAACTGATGTATTTCCTAAAAAATATGATTTTCCACAGTTAATAATAATAATATTGTAAAACAGATAATCAAAGCCATAAAAAGTAAATGTGCTAACCACGAAGAACAATGCAGCACAAATGTCACAGTGCACTGTAATGAGTCACCAAATTTCTCCTCTGCTCTTTGACAGCTAGGACAAAAAGAGGAACCTATCAAATTAGAGAGTTCTGTTTAATAAGCAGAGTGGAGCTGCTTCTTTTTTCTTTTCCTTTTTTTTAAATTTCAAGACAGGGTTTCTCTGTGTAGCCCTGGCTGTCCTGGAACTCACTTTATAGACCAGGCTGGCTTGGAACTCACAGAGATCCACCTGCCTCTGCCTCCTAAGTGCTGGGATTTCACCTGGGTTCCCCAGAAGCAGAACCTGAAACAAATGGCTTTAGTGCTGGGAGCCAAAACCTGTATTGGCTATCTTAAGCTCAGGTCATTTTCAGTAAGTTTCTATTTCTTGAATAGCAGGTTCTTTTCCAGAATTCTTGTTACGTGCCTTAGGCAAGTCCCAGCCCCCCAAAATAGCTTGGTATTTCCTTATCTTCTTGTCAGTTAAGGACATCTGCTATTCTGAGAACATCTTGCAGTCAGGTTATCTAGCAACCTAACTGCCCTGATCCATACCCTCAAGCACAAGTTCCCACTTCACTTTACTATAAAGATGACTGGAAAATATAAAACTTTGCAGCTTGGTCAGAACCCTGTCTTGCTGTCATTCTTCATGTCTCTTGTCCCTTTCATTCACCATTCCCCCTTCTATGGTCTCTGTTGAAGACCCCGCTGGCNGGGGCACTTTAGACTTGACTTAGGAGTGTGATCCTAGGGAACAGGAATTCGGGGTATTGGATCTGAAGCAGGAACCAGAGAACAGGGTTGGGTTCCCTTCACAGCTCCTGCTTTAGCAGCACTACATTCTTAGGAAGCATATGGATCACACCCAGAGCCACTGAGCCACTTTCCTATTCCCCACATTGGCCAGGGGCCACACACATCACTCATGTCCTTTCACTCCTGGTTTGGCTATGCTCATGTGCCNGATGGGTTCCTTGGGTGTCCATGTAATTCCTGGGGNAAAANCAAATGATAATGGGTTCTAGACCAAGGCTACTTTGAAGCTCAAGTGGTCCCTTTGCTAGCAGTTAATTAGAAGGTAAGACTAGGAGAATGTGAGACAATGGATAAGAAATGTCCTAGACCAGCACAGAAGGTGGAATCTTAAAGTATCATTTACCAAATGCAAGTGAGTTCATCTTATGGTCATTTCCTACTTTAAAAAAGTATAAAAGCTTGGATAAGTTGCTGGGTTTTTTACATTTTCTGTGCAGCATGTAGACATGTCCAATAAAGTGCTCAATGAAGGATTATCCCAACTGCCCCACATGATGGCCTAACTCAGCCTAAAAAGCCAGATATATTGTTGAACCTACTTCCTAAGGGTAGTGGGGCTAACTCTCCAGAGGCAGGAAAGATGAAGACACCAGTCAGAAATACAACAGGCAATTCAGAGGTAGGGGGCCTCAATTTATGTCCTTGGCCATAAATCAGAAATGTCCTAAATCCTGTCCTGGCAGGTAGCCAGAAATGTTTGGGAGCTATTGTTAATCCCAAAGATTCAAAGAGAAAGACCATCAACCCAAATCATCATGGTCAAATTAATTGAAGCAAGCAGTTAATTAAAGCAAGCTTTTTTGTTTATGTATACAGGCTGCCTCCCCCTAAGGCAGAGTTCAAGAGGTCAGCATTGGATGTGAAGAAGACAAGGTTTTTATAGTTCAGGGGTAGGGGGTTTCCAAATGGAGGATTTGACAGGCAAAATAGTTGGGTTGCAGGAGCAGAACATAAGCATAATAAGTTAGTCATAATGACNTGTGGGAGCCCACAAAAGCTTCCTAGTGAGATCTGAGCTTGCTTTACACAGCAGGGCTGCATTAGGGGGTGGCTTGACCACATACATGGTCACCAGGTGTTTGGGATGGTCTGCACTTGGCTGTGCTGGGGGGAGGTCTTTTGCTCCACCCCTTGGCATTCCTTTAAAAGCCCTTTAGAAGAGACAGAAGGGNCTGGTGGGTTTTGACCCAGGTCCTCCCAAGGCTACCCTGTGTTTCTGTCTATCTCCTCTATATTTCTATCTAAATATTTCTCATTTCTTCCTGCTCAAGAGTACCCTGGGGGAAAAAGTGGGGACAGGCCTCCCACAAAGACCTGAAACAAAGACATGATTGCAAGGAGGTCATAATAAGGTAGTCATAACAATAGGTAGTCATAACAACCTTTTGAAACAAAGGTAGGGTTGCATGATGACTATAACTTTTTGATACAAGACATGGTTGCTGTATCCTGGAACAGGCAGTACAGAACCATTTGTAGTTAAGGTTACAGGTGGGGCATAGCCTAATCTTTAAGAAACAGAGGTTTAATCATAAACAGGAATGAACCTAGTTTGTCTTTACTATAAGATGACTTTTAAGCCTAAAGTGGAGGCAGACTGGTTCATCGCTATAATCCCTAGTCAGGTTCCTAAATGATTGTAGGGTTCCCTCTTTAGAGGAGGGAATATTATAGCAGCTTTGACCAGGGCTCTGTGGAGTTCCATTAGGGAAAGTTATTTCTCTGGCCTTGGTGGGTGAGGGTAGCATTCCAAGCTACCCAAAATATGAGTTAATCCAGTTGGACCACCCCTAGAACGACAGATTAACCATAAACCATGCTAAAGAGAATAAATAATTGTCTTTTATTGAGATAATGTACTTTTCTTTCCCAGAATTCTCATGCTCTAGCGTAGCTGCAACAAGCCTCCAGGAAGATCTGTTGGGTCTGTCTGCCTTTCTGATTCTTGACTCAGAGTGGTGTGACTCTTCTTCTGTTTCTTCCCTCTGGCTCTTTCAGGTGCTAGCCAGAGCCTAAGTATTCTTTTCCTCATACTCTGGGCTGCTTATATTTCTCTGAAGCCCTTCACTCCTGTTTTTGCTGTATAATTGCTTGTCTGCCTTGTTGACCTCCTATCAAATGGTGTGGCTGGCCCTCCCCTCTCCCTGCTCCACCCGTTACTTAAGGTCCTACCTGTTTATTACATATACCTGTAATAAACTATTTTTAAAAGGTGCTCAAATACATCTATAGAAAATTGTACATATATCAGAATACGAAAGGAGCAGGTGTTTTTTGTTTNCTGTAACAGCTCAGCAGGGCAGCTACACAGCTCAAACCAAAACCACTTGGCTAATCATTTCCATGATAAATGAATTTGAGTAGCTGGGCTCTTCAATCTTAATGACACAGTAAGCTGTGGCTTACAGCTTAGGTATGTGTTTTCNTATGTGTATGAAAAAGAAGTGGTCACCTGTCAGAAATTCTTAGCAGTTACTTTAGATGGGAAAACTATGAAAAGATTAGCTCTTCTTTTTGATGACAGTATGTTGCTTATGTTTTTAGCTTCATTATGTGTATTTTCTGTAGGAGAAGGTTTTGTCTTGTCCTGCCCAGCTCCCGCCAGGCTCCCACGGCCTCTCAGACCCAAGTAAACACACAGAGGCTTATATTATTTTCAAACTATGGCCTAATGGCTCAGGCTTCCCATTAGCTAGCTCTTACATCTTAAATTAACCCATTTCTATAAATCTATACTTGCCATGTGGCTTGTGGCCTTTCAGTACCTTTACATCTTGCTTTTCCTGGCGGCAGCTAGCAGCATCTGCTCAGCTCTTCTACTTCCTCTCACTCTAGTTAGAATGTCCTGCCTAACCTTATTCTGCCTCACCATTGGCCAAACAGCTTTATTTATCAGCCAATCAGAGCAACACATATTCACAGCATACACTGACATCCCCATCAATTTTCTGTCCTTTATTTTGTTTTGTTTTAAATGAAAGTGAACAAAATCTTCCGAGTGGATAGGGAGTGGAGAAAGCCTTGAGTGAGTTAAGTTCTGAGTGAATGTGTATTTTGACATGAGCACAGCCTTTTGAGGACTCCAAGATGAATCAGCCCATGGTAAAGTAGCAGATCTATTACCCATGTGTGCCAGGCTCAAGAGGAACTTCTTTGAGAGTCCGAATGAGTGCTTATGAATGACTTATCAGTATGAGCAAAGATAAGCAACCATGNCTTCCTCCTCCTGGATGTTCACAGACTGAGACTGCTCATCCAGGGAGACCTCCTCCTGGCTAACCCCTCCCCCGGGCTGCACCTGACAAACACACTGAGATGGCAGGTTGTGGTGGTAGATTGAGGAACCCCACCAGATCCCAGCTCCACTGTACTGTTGTGTCTGTGTGTCTGTCCTTCCTTCTTTCCCTGACTTNTTNTTCTTTTCAGGGCTCTCTCCTAAACTACAGCCAGACCCTCAGTGTTTTCATAGTGAAGCCGTGNAGCACAGTAAAAGCAAATAAAATAAAATAAAAAATGGATTTGAAGTTCAGTTGGCTTTGTGATGATTCCTTATGATATAAAACCTTAAAGAGCTTTTTATGAGAAGTAAAGATAATGTTTAGAAAATATGCCGGGCGGTGGTGGCGCACGCCTTTAATCCCAGCACTCGGAGGCAGAGGCAGGCGGATCTCTGTGAGTTCGAGGCCAGCCCAGGCTACCAAGTGAGTTCCAGGAAAGGAGCAAAGCTACACAGAGAAACCCTCTCTTGAAAAACCAAAAAACAAAAAAGAAAATAGTGGATATGTACTATATATACTGATCATCTTTCTCTTATCTCTGCATGATGTAACAGCATAGTACACAGGGATTTTTTTTTTAATCATTCTCTTCACAGTAGATCAGATTACTTATATTTTACTGGAAGTAAATAAACTTCCTGCCCAGGGCACACAGAGACCAACAAATACTGGTTCTTATCTATTTTATTGTCCTTCCTTATTCTTTCCTAGGTAGGAAAACTGTTCTTTAAGTTAAGTGTCTTTGTCCTGTTTCCATGTATTTCCATTTTGTTTGCTTTTACTCTTTCTAGTACCAGATAACAATTTGTTTGCTCCATCACAAATTACACTAAAACGTAGCATNTTAACATGATAAGCTCTTAGGACTTCACAGCTTTTAAGGTCAGAGTCTTGGTTTGTTCCCTCTTGAGGTTACAGTCAAGCTGTGAGCCAGGCCAGTGTCTGAAGATCTGAATGGGGCTGAAATGTGTTCTTTGTGGGGTTTTTTTTTCTTTGAAAGATTTATTTATTTTATTTTGGGTATGTGTGTTTTGCATAGATGGATGGATGTGCATCTTGTGTGTGCCTAGTGTTTGTGGAGGCCAGAAGAGGGAGTAAAATCCCCTGGAACTGGAGTTACAGGCAGTTTGTGAGCCACCATGTGTGTGCTGGGAACCCAGCTTGGGTCCTTTGCAGGAGCAGTAAGTGCTCTCTTAACCAGTGAGCCACTGCAGCCCCATGAAGGATAGGTTTTCTGGGCCCTGTCTTTAATGCTTCAAGAGTAAGGCACTTTTCTCTGGAGATGGGGTCTCTAACTTCTTTCTCTCTTCTTCACTCCCTTCTGTATTTTTCTTTCCTTTACTAATATTCTAAGATTTATGCTTTTATTAAGTCTGATGATTTGTTCTTTTGATTTTTAAAACAGATCTGGAGAATGACTCCATGAACTGTGTGTAACTTTCAGTATTTGACCCAGCAGTGGCCCTCNGTGGAAAAGTTTTTTGTATTTCTGGGCTCCTTTGTAAGGGGGGGGGGGGAATTGAAATACACTGACTGTGTATTTTACCTTTTACTACAGTGTAGTTGTTTGTCCTTGTTTGTTTGCTGCTTCCCATCTGCTTGTTTGCTGTTTGTCATCTGCTTGTTTGCATGTTTGCCCGTTCCCTGTAGGGAAGCCTTTGTTCCTCAAGGAAAGACGATTTTCCCCTGTGGGAGCCACAGTGAAAGGACAATGCAGCTGGNAAGAACTTGTAGCCTTCCCTTACTTTTAGCAACTACTTGGTTGTTGTTAGGTTTAAGCAGTTGTTTTGAGGAAGACATTTCTTGAGAGGATGCATAGGTATTTTACTTTTAGAATTTGCTTTCTGAACTTTCTGAGGAAATTCAACCAGAGATTTGGCACTAAGGAGCAAGAGGAAATGAAAATGCCTTGACACAGTTAGAGACTTGAATTTTGTGCCCAGTGCTCAGCTTATGAAAATAGTGACCCACA
>LZPO01066309.1:75070-94055 GCA_001675575.1 Neotoma lepida | reverse complement strand
ATTGTATGAGAAAAGAATCTATCTTCAATAAAATTTTAAGAAATTATNATAATAATAAGGGAGCTGTCAGAACATGATCCAAGAATGAAGTCATGTGAGAGGAATTCTGAGTGCTTGTGAGAAAACTTCAAGAAAACAAGACAGAAGTCTTTGTGATCTCAGTTTCTTCAAAACATGGAATTGTTTTTGGAATGTGTTTGCCTGTTCCTCCCAGGTGTAGCAGATTATTCATTACAACTGGCTACTGTTTGTTTGTATGCCCTATGGAAAAACATGGCTTTGCCATGTGTGGCTTGTCATTGTCACTGTACACTTTACCCATGTGCTTCTTCTTAACCCTCAGAGTACAAATTGTCTTAAACTCTGAATAAAGTTGGCTATTGCATGAAAAAAAAACCCCAAATGTTTTTAGATAACAGCCTTGTAACTTCACCACCATCTTGGTTAAGATGACCCTGTGGTATTAACCAATTAAAGAGGTACCAACAGGTCTCCAGGATATTTTAGATTAAGATGGATATTTGTATGATAATTCTTGTCCTGAGAATAAAAATAACAGATGAGGACAAAATCATAAAAACAAGGTTTATGAAAAATAGGACTGAAAACAACATATGTTTGATAAATAAGATACTGACTGTATATGTAAGGATTAAAAAACTTTATAGATGGAGGAATATCATCAATTTTCTCTTTTACCTTTGTAATGTTCTTTCATATAATGCCTGAGCAACCAGAAAAATTTGGGAAACAACACTAAAGGGGCTAGATAATTAGAGATGTAAATAAAGGCCTTTAATAATTTTTATTACTCAAGACAACATAAATGACATTTTGTTCACTATGTTCAGTAATGATTTGCTCTTTTTTTTCCTAAAAAGACTAAATAACAGGTCTTCTGGGTGTCTACATTATCTCAAAATAATGTCACAGACTGAACCAAAATGTTTGTCCTCTGTCCTTGAATATCCTCAAAATTCACTGAGTCTGCAAACTTCACTGATTTGATATATGCAGAGAATCTTCTAGTAATTTTGCTATTCTAGTTTTCACTTTAAATAACAGGCTATGGCTAGACACATGCCTGACCTGATAGAATACATCAGCTTAGGACCCCAAGGACTAGGCCTGAGGAATCCATTTTAAAAAGTCAAGGCAGAAAATGCAGCCAGAAGCAGAATCAAGTTGGAAAAGAGATGAAAGAAGTTGTCCAATGGAATAAGTCAGTCCAGGTTACCTTCTGGCTTAGGGCTGCTTGCTTGCTTCTGGCCAGGTTTTGATGCCATCCTGACAGTCGCTATCAGGGNCCAGCATCCCTACTTGGGTCTTCTGGTTGAAAAATGTTACTTAGGAAAGAGCATCAGAAGTTTAATGTCATGAGAGAGGATCTGGCCAGGATTTTGAATAGACTAAGATGGCAGACATCTTTAGTATTCTAGATAAAGGATAACAAAAGTTCATGGAATAGGTGAATGATCTGGGATGAAAGGGATATAAAAGGAATTAGAAATGTGAGGGAAAAGATGAGAAACTAAAGAATTAGGGCTGTGGGTGGGACTGCAAACTTGTACAGTCACTACGGAAATCAATGTGATGTATAGCCACTATGGTAATCAGTATGACGGTTTCTCAGAAAGTTGGGAATTGATCTACCTCAAGACCCAGCTATACCACTCTTGGGCATATACCCAACGAATGCTCAATCATACCACAAGGATACATGTTCAACTATGTTCATAGCAGCATTATTCATAATAGCCAGAACCTGGAAACCTGTCTCTTATACACATCTAGATGTGTATAAGAGACAGACCCTAGGAAGGACACATGGATTGCCCAGCAAAGGAGAAATAGATGAGATCTACATGAGCAAACTGGGGGTGAGAAGGGGCAATGGAGGGCAAGGGATGGGGGATGAGAACATAGGGTAACAGGATGGTCAAGCTGGAACAGGGACAGAGTGGGAGGGCAAGGAAAGAGAGATCATGATAAATGAAGACATCNTGGTAATAGGGAGAAACAGAGTGCTAGGGAAGTTCCCAGGAATACACAAGGATGACCCCCACCTTAGACTACTGACAATAGTTGAGAGGGTGCCTGAACTGGCCTACTCCAGTGATCACATGGACNAATACCCTGTCATCATAGAGCCCTCATCCAGAGACTGATGGAAGCATAGATACATGNCCAGGCACCAGGCCGAGCTCTAGGAACCCAATCGATGAGAGAGAGGAGGNGTTCCATGAGCAAGGGGCATCGAGATGATGATGGAAAATNTACAGAGATGGCCAGCCAAACTAGTGGAAACACATAAACTGTGGANTGATAGCTGTAGAGCCCCCATGGTACTGGACTGGGCCCTCTGGATAGGTGAGACAGTTGTTTAGCTTGAACTCTTTAGGGGGCCNCAAGGCAATGGGATTGGGACCNNTCCCTGATGCATGAGCTGGCTTTTTGGAGCCCAGTGCCTATGGTGGGACACCAGTACAGCCNTGGTGCAGGGAGGAGGGTCTTGATCCTGCCCCAACTGAATGTACCAGGCTCTGCTGACTCCCTATGAGAGACCTTGCCTTGGAAGAGGTGGGAAAGGAGGGTGGGTTGAGGGGAAGGCTGGGGGCAGGAGGAGGGAGGTGTTGTGCCCAGGTTAAGACCCTCAAAGAGACCACCAGAGACTCGAGAAATCCAAAAGCAAGGTTTATTGAAGGTGCGCAGTACAAGCCAACAGGGAACTCTCNTCCGCAGNGTCCGATGCAGCGAGGCNGNGAGGAGAGTTAATCTTCCTTTGTGAGCTTAGCTTTTAAAGGCAAAANCCACAAAATTCCTCAAAGGGGAGGGGGGTTAGTATGGGTTCATTTTTTGACTAGCTTATCTTTGCTTACTCTTAGGAATTTCTACAGTTTCTGAGTTATCTGATCCTTCAGCTAGACCTGTTGTTTGTCACAAGACCTTTTTTATAGGCTATCTCCGGCGTTGGGACATTCTGTGGTTAATCAGTTGCTTCTAGATGGCCCTCCAGGCATCCTGACTTTGTGACTTTGTACTGTTTCAATTCCTGGAGCCTCTGTCAGCATTCCTGGGAAGCTCAAAACTTAAAACTCAGGCCTATTCTTTTCTTTAGTTCAAACAGAGGCTGTTAGTTTGGTTTTATTTTTGAGTGAGGGTCCTTCAGGAAAAANGGGGGATCTGTGGTTGGTATGTAAAATGAATAGAAAATCTTTTAATAAAAAAAGAAAAGAAAACCCTACCAAGTAAACACAACTCAACAAATTAAAAAAAAATATTTAGGGCCACAGCTATAAGCACCAGAAATTGAACTATTTCTGTCTTATGANGTATCAAGACAATGGCCCAGGCAATCTGGCAAAGAGTCTATAGAATATCTCTCCTTACCTAAGGTCTATTCAGGCTAAGAGAAAATGCCTTGAAAATGTATGTCATCTTTGTCTTAAGCTTAAGTTATTTGGAAAAACTGAGTCATAGTTTCTATAATAGTACACTATGAAAGGATTAAGAAAATAAGGTTTATAGTCTCTCTGTGGCTACATTTATGATTTAGAGTTTTATTTTGACACTAAGAGAACTTCANTTCAAGAATTGTGATTTTTAAGGCTTAAGCTTAACAGGGATAAAACTGTAAAATCGTAGTCTTATAAAAAACTACTAACTGAGCCAGGTGGTGATGGCACACACCTTTAATCCCAGCACTGGATAGGCTGAGGCAGGTGGATGTCTGTGAGTTTGAGGCTAGCTTGATCTACAGAGCTAGTTCCAAAACAGCCAAGGCTACACAAAGAAACCCTGTTTCAAAAAANTAAAAAATAAAAAGAAAGGGCTACTAACTGAATCTGCTGAATATGACATTTTAAATTGTTCAGTAATAGAGGCTTCTGTGANAGACAAAATGCCAGCTCCTAGAGGCAGTCCTGAGGTCTCCTCCAAGACAGCTCCCCCTGGATTATAATAACACTAGGCACTGGGAAAAACTGCTCCAGCCTTGGCCACTGCCAGGACACTNNCTAAACTATAGACAAGCAGAGCATTGGAGAGTTGACTGCCTCTCTTTGCCTTGCCAAGGTAGGCCAGTCTCTCAAGTTCCTCACCCACAGGAAAGTCTCTCTGATCATCTGGGTCTGGCAGCCAAAGGCTGATGCTACCCTGTATGTCAGTCAAAAAGTCAACACCATTCTGTGTGGAAGCTGAAGGCTGATGCTTCCAACAAAACCACNGGGATCTCCACAGAGAAACCTAGGGTAACTATCCANGCAGCCAGTAGGTCTGTCATTTTAGTTTATCCAAAGGCCATTTGGTTTATACTTTCTGTTATAATTTATGCTTCTCGGATATCTGGTGGTGTTAGTGGCTAACTGTGGCTTTATCAAAAGTTTAACAGCAGCTGCCTGGTTACTCTCTTTCATATATGAAAATCTGGTGAAAATGCAAACTCACAAACAGGTTTACCTTGCTGACAAGTTTCATATAAAAGATGAACAGGTTTCAGTGTAACTTTTTACTGTTCTTTTATTTAAAAGAACTTGCTTTATAATGACTGTTCTCAGTAACTTACATCTAAAGGTAAATGATTAAATACAAAAGGTTTAAAATAAATAAATGCAAATTATAAAAATATGCTGGCTAGTTTTATGTCANCTTGACTGTGGGGATTTGAAAGAACATGGCCACCAAAGGGAGTGGCACTATTAGGAGGTGTGGCCTTTTTTACATTATGATATGGATACAAGCCTNTGGGTTCAGGGAGTGGAATGTGGTAGTTTGAAAGAAAATGGCCCCCAAAGGGAATGGCACTTCTAGAAGATATGGCCTTGTTGGAGTAGGTGTGGTTTGTTGGAGGAAGTGTGTCACTGTGGAGACAGGCTTTGAGGTCTCATATATGTTCAAGCCAGTGACCCAGACCACTTTTTATTGCTTGCAAGTCAAGATGTAGGACACTTGCCTACTTCTCCAGCACCATGTCTGCCTGCATGCCACCATGTCGCACCATGATGTTAATTGACTAAACCTCTGAAAATGTAAGCCACTCCAATTAAATGTTTTTCCTTTTTAAGAGTTGCCATGGTCATGGTGTCTCGTCTTAGCAAGAGAAACTCAACTGAGACATTGACACAAACTAGAGTTATCTAAAAGGAGAAACCCTCAATTGAGAAAATGCATTCATAAGCTCTGGTTGTAANGCATTTTCTTAATTAATGATTGATGAGAAAAGGCCCAGCCCATTATGGATGGTGCCATCCCAGGGCTGGTGGTCCTGGAATCTATAAGAACGCAGGCTGAGGAAGCCAGTGAGCAGNGCTCCTTCACAGCCTCTGTGTCANCTCCAGGTTTGAGTTCCTGCCCTGTGTGAGTTCCTGCCCTGACTTCCCTGTGATTGACTGTTACCTGGAAGCATAAGCTGAAATAAACCCTTACCTTCCCAAGTTGCTTTGGTCATGGTGTTTATCACAACAATAGTAACCCTGACTAGGACAAATGGTCTAATAAAATGATTTAAAAATACATCTCATGGTGCTAAAAACATCTCTGCCCAATCTATAAATCCAGCCCCCTGGACAGAGAANAGAGTATTAATGCTTTTAACCCAGAATCATTTGGGGGTCCCTAAGCTTTTGCTATGGCTCAAAGGCATGAGTCTGCTCCAGTTGTCTACAGACACGTGTTAACTGCTTTTGCTACANTGAAGATTTCAGTACATTACAAACAATGGCAATAATCTTTTGTAACTTAAATAATTCATGTAAGCTTCAGGGAGTCACGACTTGGAGCCACCTGTCATAGGTCAAATGGATTCCAGATAAGTATTCCTATCAAGTCAGTCAACAGCCTAAGCTTCCCCACCCATTGCCTGAGGGGAATGTCAAATGTAAGATTATCCTTTAAGTTCCTAGACTTTGGCTTCTGTCCCTAATCTAGATCTGTCCCAGCAGATTTCCACTCGGCTGACAGACACCCTCTAGGAATCAGCTGTAGATTACAAATTACTCCAAAACAGCCACAAGCCCTGCCTGAACTTGCGGAAAGCAGGTATAAACCGGTCCAGCCAATGTGATGGCTCCCTGTCTCTTCAGGCTGGGTCAGTGAACAAGATACTTCTGACAGAATTTCCTACCAGCCTCAGCCTCTGCTTTGGGCTAGCATTCCAGACTGCTCCAAAGCTGCTTGCATTTCTCTATCCCCAGAACCTGGGNAGTGAAGCTGATGTGCTCTGGCCCTTCCCAGCCTTTGACCAGCACTCCAGCCTTCCTGGATGCTGACAACAACATCCTAATTCCAGCNGAGAAGCAGTTACAGAGGTCATCCCTATCCTCCACAAAGGGCTGGGCTGTTAGGTCCAATGGAAACTAGTTCCTCTCTGTAGCAGATATTTGTTTCCCTTCTCTCTGACAAAAAGACAAATGACTATCTGTCGTGCTTATTGGCACAGGGCCCATCCTGGCCTCCAGGCCCCTTCAGTATCACAAATACCCATTAAAAATCAAAGAGCTAAAAACTTGCAGAAAGGGCTACTCACATTTGGGAGGCTGGGTTTTGGTTGAATGGCTTACTTTCTGGTTATCAAATTCTACCTAAGTAGAGNAGATGTTGTTCTGTGTCTCACTACCTGTGCGTCCTAATGTTCATTCATGGGCATCAATGTCAAACACCATGTGTTAGAATTCTTAGCCACTCCCCCAACTATATGACTGCACATGTGCTGTCCAGTAGCCAGGCAAGATGTTTAGTCATCCTAGGGCCTTANGTCCTATGTGATCCGTGAGCTGCGTGATCACATAATCTATGCGNATGTGTGGTGTAGCTATGTAAGCCCATATGTGCATNTGCAGGGGGAACCTATAAAAGCGGGTTCCACCTATTTCTCCCCCCTCTTCCTGCATGATCATTCCATAGGCCTATGTGTACCCCTTCTGTTCCCTTCCCTTAATAAACTCTTATAGTGGGTTTTGTTGTACCTCNTGGCTTTTCTTGCNCGGTAAACAGCNCCGNTTAATGAATAATANTGCGCTGCTTAATAAATAACACTGTGGATACTAGGGACCTTAAAATTAAGTTCTCCAGATTCCACTCATTCTCCTAAAGTCAGTGGGGAATGTAATGGTTAAAACTAGCTCTATTTTAAACTGAGTTTCAAACTAAGTTACTGTGTAAAAAAAGAAAAANCTGAAAGTAGGCAGGANGTTATTCTTAGCCTAGAAANTGTTAACCACAGGATGTCTAGACCACCACCTTAAACTAAGGTCAGCCTCATCAGCAGTTGCATCTTGACAGCAATCTAAAGAGGAGACTGATCTCAGAGGCACCTGGCTCATTTCCCCTTATTGTATAATTGCTATCTAAATTATTAATTAACCAGATGCTCATTCTGCATCTGTAATCTCATTTAACTGCTGCTGGCTCAGAAAAAGAAAAAAAAAAACATGATAATGTCTCACATAGCAAAAATCCCCAGAGTTGAGACAGTTATGGTTCATCCCTTTAAAAACTCCAGCCACTGTCTTCCCCTTTTGTAGCAGCTCTCAGAGTGGCAAAGGAGGCTGCCACAACATCGCTATAAGTAAAATAAACTTGTTTTTATCTTTTAAATNTTGTTTTGTTTGGGGATCTTTTCCTGGGAAGGGAAACATTTTAACCTTTGGGNAGGNCCCGAGACTCTCCTCACTTCCTGAGCTTCCTTGGCCTTCTAAGTTTTGTCAGTTTCCCGAGTCTTAAAAGTTGCATCAGCTTCTTGAATCTGTGAGCCTCTTTCCTCCTTTGTAGGAGGAAATGTTTCAATTTTGTGGAAATATCTCAGAGTCTTTCCACCCCTCTTCTGAAATGGTCCCTAGGCCTTGGTGGGGATGATAAAGGTGTCTGATTATTTCCCTCCAGAATNGGGCGCTGCCACAGCAGCAACCTCTTATTCTCAGCAACCTGACAGGCTATGAATTGCTGCAGTAACCAACACTNACTTCAAAAAGGAATTTTCCCTCCACAACCTCCTGTGACAGCTCCAGTATCTGATGGCTGGAGAATACCAATGTTTAGATATCCATTTTAACAAGACAGTAGGAGAGAGTGACCTGCCTTCTGGAGCCTGTGACCTNCTNAGCAAACCACAGGTCTTTGCTTGGCTTACAGTANTAGACATGAGTTCCCTCCTCTAGAGCCAAACTTAAATCCAATCAGAAAGCGGCTGGTTGCACTTGGAACGGTCATGCCACTATTATCCCACTTGGTCCATCATGCCCAGCATTTTGGTAGCACAGTCCATAGGGCCTATAAGCAAGCAGAACTGTCAGTGACAATTCTCATCCTNCAGCCTGCAAATTGCCTTTGGGCATTATAAAAGCCAGTCATCATGGAGGGAGTTTCCAACTTCATTTCTACCTGTCCTGCAGGCAAAGTGTGCAGTTTCTCGCTGTCTCAGAAACAGANGCTAACCGTCTAGTTATAGCCTTTGAGGCTTAGGGTATCTTCCTGGAAAATAACTTATAGGGGGATAGTCCAATCCCAGGCACTAGGATTTTCATTCAACAATCTTATGGCTCCTAGGAAAGCCATTTCCACCTAGTCAGGGTGCCTTCAGTGAAATTCTTTAGCCTCTGTTTTCTATCCTTCCCAGTGATTTTCAGACGAGATCGGGCGTGTTCAGGGTGGTATGGCTGTAGACTCCAGTGATTTTCAAAAATATGTATAACACTCAAAATTAGCATTGTGTAATGAGACTTTTTTTTTTTTACAGCAGATGAGCAAGACCTCTGAAGGCCACTACCACCCAATCAAAGAANTCTTGGGCAGCTTAGGAGTATTAAAAAAGAAATATTAGCAAGGTCCAATATAACATGAAGAGATTCTGTCACTTATACCAAGTGTTTGTTAAAGGAGCTCTGTTGGTACAGCTATGTGGAGGAGACACGATACTCTATCTATCCCTCAGAAATCCTCTGTCATTTTCCACGAGCCATCTTGCCTCCTCATTCTGGGATGTTGCTGACACCACAGAGTCATTGCACATCTCCTCATGCCAGATTGTCATAGTGAGGCCAGCTTATGCTGCTTGGCCCACCCCAGGCCTAAGGGGGAACACAGTCACACTGTGGTTTGCTGTCTACTACTAGATCTGACTTTCTGGTGCTCATAGGCTCTGACCAGCACCATGGCCTTTGCCTTCCATTGGCCACTTAAGAAAACAAAGTGGGTAGTTTTCTGGACACATATGACACACACAAAGAAACCAAGAAGATAGAAACACCTTAAAGAGATATGTAATAAGCAATGACAAGAACTAGTAATGTCTTGTGACAACAACAAAAAGCCACAGTCCATATGTATTCATAAATGATTTCTATAAGACCTTCAAAGAAGAATTAGTACTGATACTCCTCAAACTATTTCATAAAATAAAAAGGAAGTCATGCTACCACCCTAACTTTACAAATCAATTTTACCAAAAACCAGATAAAAACACAATAAGAAAATCCTAGGCTAATTTCTTCAGGGAACATAGATGTAAAATTTGTCAATAAAATATTACCAAACAAAATTCAACAATATGTTAAAATGTCACTCAGTAAGCACACAGCCAACAGCAACTTAAATGAGAAAAACTCAAAGAAATTCCATTAAAATCAGAAACAAGACAAGGCTGTCTACTCTCTCCACACCTATTCAATATAGTACTTGAAGTCTTAGGTTAAGTAATAAATAAGACAACTGGCTGTTCTGTTCATTGACCCCAGGTAAGTTTTATTAGGGTACACAATATTTTGGGGGACACAATATAATCACCACATGGATATCCCTGAACAGATGAATGGATAAAGAAAATGTGGTACATTTACACAATGGAGTATTACTCAGCTGTTAAAATAATGAAATCATAAGTTCACAGGTAAATGGATAGAACTACAGAAAAACTATCCTAAGTCAGGTAACCCAGATCCCAAAAGACAAATATTATATGTAGTCACTTACATGTGGATGCTAGCTGTTAAGTGATTGATAAGCAAGCTATAATCCATAAAAACACAGAGGTTATATAAAAAGTAAGTGGCTAGGTGGAAGGGACACCTCTCCCTAAGAAGGCGAAATAGAATAGATAGTTATGGATGGATGAGGGGGTTGAGTCGGAATGGGAGGATCACACAGGAAGTGAGAAGGAGATGAAGGAGGGAAATGGGGGAGGCAGCTAAAATTAAGGGCCATTTGAGGGGTTGTTTGAAAACCTAATACAGTAGAAACTTCATATTTATGCATATAGNAAGGCAGTCTAAATGAAATCACCAAATAACAGGGGAGACAGAGCCCCANTTGGAAATCTCTCATCAGCAACTGAAGCTTCCAGTACTGAAAATGAGTTGTTGGACAAAGGGGTCCTATGGGAATCCCCAAACAATCTAGGCTGCTGTCCAAACTATAGGTTGCTCTCCGCAAACTGATGGTGAGGCCTTCTTGCTGAAGACAACACCTACACAACTTATTGAACATTGAGAAGTTGATCTGGTGCCTACCTAGGGCCTTCACTCCTACAGTGTTCTTGGTACTAGACAGTACTCTGCATGCTACTAGAGGAGATAGGTAAATGTGAACCCACCTAGAGACCCTTTGATCTACAATGGTTTCCTGCCTGCAAGATATGCTAATGNGTCGGTGGCATAGAGCTTGTGGTATCTGTTTTAAGGCCCACTCCAAGAGATGGAACCCATACCTAACACTGCTTGGGTGACCAAGAACCTGAGACTTGATAACCCAGGGACCAAAGATACTGCTGCTCTTTAAAAACAAAAGTATTAATAAAATAACTCCTAATGACATTCTGCCTTGCTCAATTATCATCAGAGAAGCTTGCTTCTGCAGCAGGTGGGAATAAATACAGAGACCCACAGCCAGACAATATGCAGGGAGTGAGAGATCTTGGAACACTCAGCCTTAAACAGGATGTCTNCATCAAATCCATTCCCTCAGGACTCAAGGAACTCTGCAGAAGAGGAGGCATAAAGAGTATACAAATGAGAGGGAATGGAGGACACCAAGGAAACAGAAGTCCTCAACTCAACAGGATTGATGCACATATGAACTCCCAGAGACTGTGGCAGCCTGCACAGGGCCAGCATGGGTCTGCACCAGACAGGGTCTCAGAGCTGAGAGGAGAAGTGGGCATAGCCCCTACCCTAACCCAGATGCTATCTACAATTGATAGCAACTTGCAAATGAAAAAAATTTTTTTTCTNTGAGGGAGTCTCACTGGGGAAACAAACCCCTCTTAAGGGTAGGCCCTATGCCCAGCAGCAGATGCCAACAGAAAACCAACTCAACAGCATCTTTGGAGGATTTTTGTCTCATAATGTGTCAGGGCATTTTTTTTTTCATTACAGCTCTTTTGCAAATATATTATGGCTTCAGATTTTATGTTTTTATGGGATTCTTATGGGTGTGAATGTGTAACTCTGCATCAGTATGTGTTTCTTGTGCTTTGTCTTTGGCCCCTTTCCTTCGGTTTGCTTTGTCCTATTCTGATCGGTTTGCTTCTATGTTACCTTATTTTATTATTATTCCTTATATGCCTATTCTTTTTTCTAACAAGAGACAGAAAGGGAGTGGATCCAGATGGGAGAGGAGGGGCGGAGGAACTGGGGGGACTCAAGGGAGGAAAAGTGTAATTAGAATACATTGTAGGAAAACTATTTTCAATAATGTTTTTTAAAAAAAATCATTCACTGTGATTCAGTTGTCTTCATTCTTTGGGTACAAGAATGCTGCAAAAATAGAAAAATCAGCAAATGTAATACATCATAAATAGAAATTACATGGTTTTATCAATAGATGCAGACAAAGCCTTTGATAAAGTTCAATATCCCTTCATGCTAAAAACACTGAGTAAAATAGGAATAGAAGAACATATCTGAACATAACAAACACTGTATATGACAGACCTATAGGAAACATTATGCTAAAAGTGGACAAACTCAAAGTAGTTCTGCTAAAATCAGGAATGAAACAAGAGACACCTTCTCCACTCATATACAATTTCCTGCGTCAAATGTTATTAGAACAAAAAAGAAATGAAAAACAAAAGGGCAAAAATAAGAAAATAAAAAGTCAAATTTATAGATGATTTAATCCTTTGCATGGGAGATGCTGTAGACTCCACCAAAACCTCTNAAAACTAAATAAACACCCAGCAAAGTGGCAGGACACAAAATCAACACTTAAAAATCAGTGNCTTTCCTATACACCAGTAATAAACATGCTAAAAGGAAATCGTAATAGCTGTTGAAAAAGAAATACCAGGATCTAGAGGGATGGCTCCATGGTTATGAACACAGGCTGCTCATCCAGAGGACCTAGGCTCAATTCCCAGCACTCACATAATGGCTCACGACTGTCTGAACTCCAGTTCCAAAGGATAGGACACCCTTTTCTGGCCCCCATGGGCACCAGGCACACACATGGTGCACAGACATACATACATGATTGCAAAATACGTAAAAAATAAAATAATTCTAAAAAGACATACCTTTGNATAAATATAAGGAAATGAATGACCTCTACAATGAAATTAAAAAACACTGAAGAGAGATATTGAAGCCTGCACTAAAGGACGGAAAGATCTGCCATTCTTATGGATTGTCAGCATTAATGTGGAGGGTNTGNNTGAGAGAAGAATGAAACTTGGTTCAGCCCAATTAAGGTAACAGTTCTGGGCTAAGACATCAAGGACCAGTTCATTAATTTTAGTTGTATTTAAGCACAGCCCAATTTTCGAAAAAGTTTTCTGATAGCAACTCAACCCCATGAGTACAACAAAGCTTAAGGCATGTTTACACTGAAGCTCTTTGCAGAGTACACGTGGCTTCCTCGTAAGATGGAGTCTTGTTGTTCCATCTAAGTCTTGTGGACTTAGAAACAATGCTCAAGATAAGGTTTAGGGAGAATGACTTAGGTAAACATAATCCCTGTGGGAGTCAGGATTTGGCCTGGCTCTAAGATAACATAGAAGTCACTTAGGCGGCTTCAAAGTACAAATGACATCTCTCAAAAGAATGACTTTTATGGCCTAGAAGTAATGCTCAAGGTTTTTTTTGGGGGGGCATCCGGGATAAGCAAACATAATATCTGGAGGATATGGGTGAAGCCTGGCTCAACAGGTAGCAAAGGACCACCAGATTGTGCATCCATTCCCAAACTCCAAGAGGAACAGATTCAACATTTTCTTCCTTTGAAGGATGTCTGTGTGTTTAATGTTCCTGACTTCCCCAGTGCTTATCTGTGTGCACAAGAACTTTGTGTCCTCTACACATTAATATTGTGAAAATGGCTCTATATATTTTCAAAAGCCATCTAAAATATTCAATGAATCAAAATTCCAATGACAGTCTTCACAGAAATAGAAACACACAATCCTAAAATTCACATGGAAGCAGTTCTGAACAAAAAGAAAAAGTCTTGGGGTATCACCATTGTTAATATTCTGACCTGCCCCTTGAAATCCCACCTCTTGGGGCTGCCCTGCGTCCTGACATAAAAGCTTCATTTTAGGGAAAAACTCCTCCCCTTCCTGTCTCTCTTCCGCGCTCTCTCACCATTCCCATGAGGTGTGCACACCTCTGCTTTCTCTCCCTTCTCTTTCTTCCTTGTCTCCCTCTTTCCTATCTTTCTCTTCATCTCTCTATTGTAATAAACTCTCCACGTGGATGCAGCGCCTGGGTGTGACTGACTTTCCACGAGCCACGCCCCCACTGCATCTGCCAAGCATGTTTTTTCTCACACGTGGGATACCCTGGCCTGGCCAGCTGGGGGTTCCCCACTCGTGCATAATTCTTAACAACCATACCTGGTTTCAGTTTTTACTACAGAGCCAAAGTAACACAAATGGCGTGGTACTGACGCAGAAACAGACATGTGCATCAGTGGAGTAGAACTGAGGACTCAGAAATAGCCTGCTACAGCCTCCTAATTTTTTGACAAGGATGTAAACAAACAAAAAAACCCTATATATTGGAGAACACGTAGCCTCTTCTAGAGTCCCTCTCGACCTGTTGAACGATTCGAAGGGGGGAGTGTGGAATTGAGAAATGATAGCTATGAAATATAGATGTAGATAAAAGAGACATAGGATAGCTTTAGGAGAGTTCTGGGTCAATATCACAGTCACCTGAGTTTATGACTTATAGCCTTTAAACACCCAAAAGCAAGGCGGGCAAAAAGACCTCCTCCTTTCAAGGACATCACAGTTCAAGGTACAAAATACAGTCATGTGTAAACACCTTCTTAGTACTCACGACATCTGGTGACTAACGTCTTATGGGAAAGCATCCTAAAAATGGGCCTTGATGTTTAAGATACCGTTTAAGATAACCGTGCCTTTGGCCAAAACATCCTATTATGCAGTCTTGCAGAGGAAAATAAGCTCGGACTCTCTGTCCTTGAGTCAAGATGAAAATAAGCCAAAAGCTGGGGTCTCTGTGGGTCCCTATAACCTCTTCAACAGATGGTGCTGGAAATAATGCATATCTTATGGTCAAGAATGAGACTAGATCCCTATCTCTCACCCTGTGCAAAAGTCTATTCAAAAGAGATCAAAGGCCTTCCTGTGAGACCTGGAACTCTGAGTCTATTGGGGAAAACACTTCAAAATACAGAAAACAAGGACTTTCTGAAAAGTATTACATTTACCCAAGAAACAAAACCAAGGGTTGAAAATGGGACTTCATAAAATCCCACAGCTTCTGCAAAGCAAAGGAAATGAGAGAAAAAACAGCTAGAGAATGAGAGAAAATATTTGCCATTTATACATCTGACAGAGGATTACTGTATACAAGAATATATAAAGAATTAAAAAACAAAAATCAAAAAACAACTAAGAACTCTAAAATGAAAGAATCCAGTCAGTACATGGGCTAATGAAATCAACAGACAGTTCTCAGAAAATAAAGTACAGCTGTCCAATAAACAGGGAAATAATGTTCAATATCTTGAGCCATCGGGGAAATGCAAATTAAAACTTTGAAAGAAAATAACAGCAATAAACAGTGAAATTCCATCTCATTCGAGTTAGAAGGCCATCCATAAGAAAAAATAACAGCCCACTGAGCCCATTTAATGTTGCTTTTATGTGTTTAGGGCTGACTGCTTGGAGTTGGATAACCTACCAAGGGGCTTGTCCCTGGAGAAGGTGGGTTCTCCTCCCAGCAGCCATTAATTGCCTGTCTGTCTAGGTGCCTTTTGAAATTTCCTTAATGAGTGTCAACATGTCAACTGGTGTTGTCATTGTGCAGGTCTTGTTTGAATGACCATATTTTTGAGACTTTATAGATGCAGATCCCCTGTCATATATAGAAGACCCTATCTTGTAGCAAACAGCATGGCTAAATAGGTTTGGTGGGTTGAGTGTGTGTTTGTGTGTGTGTGTGTATGTGTGTAAAACCATAACTAAAGAAGAGGTCATGAATTGGAGAGAGAGTTGGGGGACACAGGAGGAGCTGGATATGGGGGAAAGGTGGGAATGACATAAATACAGTACTCATGTATAAAATTATTTTTTAAAAGATTAAATTTAAAAATGATGACACAAACAAGTAACACTCAAATAAATTATTCTTATTAAGGATTTAGATTTAAATTATTTGCTTTAAGGCTAAAATTATGTTTGTTATAATGTTAGAATAAAATTAGGTAAAGCACAGTGCATGAGTTAGGGTCGTGGATTAAAACTGAATCATTAAAAAAAGACAAAAAACAAGGGATGGTGAGGATATCAGGAAAGAATAATGAAAATTAGCCCTGACACTATGAAAATCATCTTGGAGATTCTCAGTAAAAATAAAAATAGAACTAGCTTGGGACCCAGCTATATCACTTCTAGGTATACACCCAAAGGACTCTGCATCAACTGATCACAGAGATATTTGCATATCTGTGTTTTTATAACAGCCTTTCACAAGTAGTCAAGCTATGGAATTGTCTTAAGTCTCCTTCACCAGATGAACAAATAAAGAAAATGTAGTGTATGCATACCACAATGAAGATCAAAGTTATGTTGTTTCCAAAAAATGGATGCAACTGGAGATCATATTAACCAAAACAAGTCAGACTCAGAAAGACAAATAACAGGCTTTCTCTCATTTGCAGATGCTAGGATTTATATAGATACATAGAATTATACACACATGCCAGGAGAGTAAAAACCAGACTGGAGGAATGAAGTGAAATAGTGGGAGAGGGAAGAGGAGAGAGAGCATCATGGGGGTATTAGAGATAAAGTGTTTTATCTTTATTAAACCCGCAATTACAGTGAATATACACCAATTAAAATCACTTAAAAAGAAAGTTTAATGTGTTGATAGAGAGGGAAGAGATAGAGAAGGGGGAAAGAAAGAGGAAAGAATGATACACATTTCTCAGCCTTTGAAACATGGCTCAGACACCCAGTTTCCAATGTATAAAAATCTTTGAACTTACCAATCTATTCTAATAAATGAAAATCTAAACAAACTGGAAAACCAGCCATGTTTCAGTTTGTGTACATGAAAGTCTATGCACCACTTGCATGCCTGGTCCCTACAAAGGTTAGAAGAGGACATCTGGAGTTAGAAGATTTGGAGTCACCATATGGATGCTGGGAATTGAACCTGGGTCCTCTGAAAGAGCTGAGCCGTCTCTCCAGCCCCAACCTTATTTCTTACAGCTGTCAGAGAAGTGAGGTCACAGGCAGCCACACCTCTAAGTGGAGAGACAGACCCAGGTTTACAGGGCTTAGGACTTCCTGGAGCGGAAACTAAAAAGCAGAAACCACCACTGAACGAGAACTGGACTCTAAAAACACATAACTGGTAAATTGCTGAGCGCTCATTTTAGCAAGTCTGAGAGTTAAAAGCTCCAAGGAACCCAGTCATGGAGGTAGATCCTGCACTTTTGTGAGTTTTGATCCTGGAATCCTATTACATCCTTATAGTATTTAACAGAGACTACTCCCCTGGTATGTCTGACAGTGGAAGAGGAAAAAGAACCAACTTGAAATACCCTAGTGCAGTAGTAGGTGTTTCTAAAACAGATCTGCTCTTAGGACAGACTATTAATTATGACTTAAACCTGCAGGGACTTTATGAGAAACTAATGGATATCGGGAACACCAAACTTTGGTTGCTTCTAGGCTCCCATATGGAGGATGGAAGAGGGGAACCTAGCCTTAGTTCCCTTTGCTTTTCACAAAAGAGAAAAGGAGAGGACAATGGCGAATTCTGGTTGTCATCTTAATTACACTAAGAAATGTCTAGGAGCCAGGCCTGGAGCGATGGCTCCGTGCTTAAGAGTGCTTGATGCTCTTGTAGAAGACCTAAGTTCAGTTCCCAGCACCCACACTAGGATGATTCACAAGCTCCTGTAATTTCAACACCGGGGGAATACAACTCCTCTGGTCTCTGCAGTACTCATGTGCACATACCCCACCACACAGACAGATAGACACATACATACATAACAATAATAAGTCTTTTAAAAATAGAAATGCCAAGGAGGTTAATGAAGCATCCCTGTATTGTACGTATTTGTGTATTTCTGTGATGACATATTTGGAGGTGCTTAGATCATAAGGGTTCTGATTTAGTCAATGGATTAATTCCTCTCTGGATTCATTGTATAAAGGTATTTGTTATTGGGAGTTGGTGAAAGGTAAGAAAAGGATTTAGAAGAAGTAGGTCAATAGGGAATGCCCTTGGAGGCTGCCCCTGGCTCCTTCCTTAGGTCCTCTTTTTCTGTCTCCATCATGAAGTAACTACTGTTCTTCACCACATGCTCCTACAGCCATGATGTTCTGCCCAAGTGCATGGGGCTAAGTGACCATGGAGTGAACCTCTGGAACTGGTAACCTAAATAAAACCTTAAGTTGTTTATGTGAGGTATCCTCTCACCTTGACAAGAAAGGTAACTAATGTACAGTATTTCCCACCCTAGCTTCTGTTAGAGAACCTGTTCCATCTCATACTGTTCATATCTGAGGAGGGAGCTACTGAGGGAAGAACTGAGAAGTGTTTGCAAAGACCACAGTCCATGGGCACCAGTTCATTTAAAGACCTAAAACCTATGTAGTGCTGTAGAGTGTTTCCCATCCCTCTTACATGTCATTACTCTTTTACCAAAACCCTGTGTATAGCAGTTCCTTTTANATAGTATATCATATCTATCCATGATTACTAAATCTAGGTTTGAAAGATCTAGGAATCATGGTGTAGAAATGAGTAGTACCATTTGTCATCATCCCTAGTGATCCACTAATAAGATGTTTGCTTCCTGTCCCATAACCTTGTACTCTGTTGGCCTAGGGGTCTTGGTTCCAGAGAGAATTATGCTTCTAACAGGAGGCAAAGNAATCATTCCNTTGAGAAAAAAGCTTCNAGACATTCTCTGGCCACTTTGGGCTCTCCATGCCNATGAGTCAACAGACCAAGAAAGGAGTTGTACTGTTTGTGGGGGATGCTTGAGCCAGAATCCCGGATAGGACTGTTAATCCACAGTAGAGTTAAGGAAGATTTGTATGTCTGTGATGCAGAAGATCCCACGGAATCTATTACCATGAGGTCAAGGCCAGATGATAAGTGGCCAAACACTTCAGGAATGAAAATTTATATGACCCTTTCAGGTCAAGAGCAAAATAGGTAGTAGAAAACAGTAACCATAAATATCATTTGCGACCACAAGTGCCCTGTTGTACNCACNCATGTATTAAGCAGATATCCTTGTTTTCTTACTTCGCCTTTTCCTGTACTGTTTAATATAACATTGAATGAGTTAATATCAATTTTAAGTGTTAAATTTATATTACCATGTTAAACTGTGGGAATATTAAGTGTAAGCATTTCTCAAGAGACTTTGCCATCTACTCTGAGGAAAGATTGTGCATTTTTGTTCTATGATAGGTAAATATATTGTGTTAGGTGGGATTATAGCCTGCTAATCTCTTTATTTGAAAATTAAGTGTGACATAAGATGTGATTGGGTC
>LZPO01066309.1:42110-58294 GCA_001675575.1 Neotoma lepida | reverse complement strand
ATTTGCATTTCCAGAACTAAAACAACTTGTTTTTCTACCTTCCTGCCTTCACAGTAGATGTTTATCATCATGTGACATTCTTTAACACACCACTCCAGAGGTTCCCCTGGAGAAAAATGAGTCAGAGAGACAGACAGACTTGATTTCAACAAGCTGACTGCTTTATTGGAACAGTGAGGAACCTTTCCATGGGATGAAGGTTGAGCACATTTAGAGGGGCTGGGGGACAGGCACACACACACAGACACACACACACACACACAGACACACATACAGACACACACACACACAGACACACACACACACACAGACACTGGTAGCTCCCAGGAAGTTAGAGTTATTTTTTTTTTGTGGTTTGACTAGAAACAGGGTGGTTTGTTTTTGATATCCCAATACCCTGACATATTGTTCTGCAAGTAGGTCAGATCTGCTGGGCTGGTGCCAAGCAATTCTTTATGGCTAGGGGTATTTCCAGATACAGCCTGACTCAATTTCTCATGATCCCTAGCAATGTCAACCATAAACCAGGCAGAGTGATACACTGCGACTAGCAACAGGGTCTATCAAGTGACTGGAATTGCCACTCCTGTTCAATGAGATATCCTGAGGCCACAAGTGTCACCCAAATATTGCCTCTGCTATGAAGAGTTCTAACTGTCTCCACACCAGCTTCAGCACATAACTTTTAACAAACTGTTCTGATGTAATCAAATTCAGGTTTAAGACCTAGTGAAAATCCAACTGTGTTTTCCTTTAGTCATTTAAAGGATCAGTATCTTAAGATTAATGAAATCTTTCATGATAGCAATAATATTTATTTGTCTTACTGTAATACTTTACTTTATAGGAGAAGTTTAAATTTTCATCATTGAGAATAGCAATACCACAACAAAGAAAATGTACTGTTTTCNTCTTATTAGTCTTTATTTTCTTGTATCTGAATATTTCATAAACAAATACTGTATTTATCATTTCCATCTTCCCTTTTCTCATTCCGACTCTTCCCATGACCCTCCTCCTCAAATTCATGACCTCTTCTTTAAAAAAAAAAAAAAAGAAATTATGTGGATTATTTTTTTAAAGGTAGTGAGTGTAGTTAACTCTTCAGCCTTGCTGCACCATGCCAAGAGGCCAGGCAGAAGTTTGAAGAATGAGAACGGCACAACCCAGGAGCTGAGTCTGTTACTTCTACTTCCTGTCCACTCGGCTCAGTTCCATAAGTAGTTGTCAGCAAGGCCGGAACTGTGAATCACATTCTGACAAAGAGCATACTGGAGTAAATGCAGCAGAGACCAACAGGAGCATAATACCTAAATCAATCTTTATCTACCTTTCTTATCTGTCTATCTGCCATCTACCTTTACCTACCTATTTATCTGTCTGCTGATAGCTAGATTGCTATTAAATAAACTCCTCTTTGGAGACAATACTTAAAAAAGCATAGTGATATACAGACTATTCAGTAGCTATGCTATTGGTGCTAACAGAAGCAAGGTGGGGAAAGGGAAGCCCATGTAAGATGGAGGTAGGCATCCATTCCTGCTGACGGGCTCTTACATGATGAAAGGTGCCTAATAAAAGAAGGCTAGTGACATAGCTACCTGTTAGGACCCTGGAGCTATGATGTCACCCTGTGGAAAGGTTTGCTACCTTGCTGAAAATTTAGGTACTCAACCATGGTAGGGTTGGTCTTCATGAGAGAAAATCCTGTGTGGAGATCATAGATGCACCATCTCTGCAAGCAGCTGCTAGATCTTTGCTTATTAGAGAATTAAAAACACACACAGCATCCTGAGGAAAAAGGATGATTGACTTCCATAGAAACAGTTTCTTGAACATGTGGCTGGTTATTAAAAGTCTCCCCCTCTCCCATTTGGTGAATCAGCTGACCTTGCAGTAAGATCAAAATTAGCAGTGGGAGTTAAAAAAGATAAGAGTTGGACAGGGTAGTTGGCTTACTGGGTAAGAGCACTTGTTATACAAACATGAGGACTTGAGTTCAAATCCTTAGTACCCATGTAAAAAATGGTCACACGTACCTGTGATCCCAGTGCTGTGACCTGAAAACAGGAGGGTCACTGGGGTTTGCTGCTTCCTGCTTCATGTTCATTGAGCGATCTTATCTCAACAGAGTAAGGTGGAAAGTGAGAGCAAGGACATCCAGTATTACCTAGTTTCTGAATGCACTCATGCACACACTCACATGTGTACAGACAGCGTGAGCNTGTGTGTACATACACACATGCACACATTTCAAATATTAGAAATTTAGATCTCTGGTCATTGTTATGTAGCTATTCTAAATTGAAACACTCCCTCTTGGAAGCAGGAGGGAGTCTTGTAAGATGGGCAGCAAATGAAATAAGGTCTAGGAAGCTCAGAAAGTCACAGGAGTCATGAGGCTCCTTCCTAATGTTATAGAAGCAGCAAACACTATCTAGGAAGAGAAGACTCTGCTGTGGAGCAGCCTGTAGTTGGGGAGGGAATGCCAAGATGCAGGTTTCTTGAGCTGTCATCCATATCAGCAGGCACTTGTTAGTGACACATCTGTCTGCATCAGCTATGCCCTTTTAAATCNCCCCCCATAAATCTAAAGGCTCACCAAGCTGGACTTGGCTGGNGTTGTTTCCTTGGTCTGTCATTGGTGCCCTATCTGCAATGAATCAATGGGTCATTCATATCTCCCCAGGGAAAGTCAGTCGCACAACAGTAGTATAAACATAATCTTTATCAGTTCTTAACCATCCAGATCCTTTCCCTGATTCATTTATAATGAAGCTAGTTGAAGCTTTAGCCCAAAGCATGAGTTCTCAATGAGAAGGTCACACACTTCAGTTACTCAGGACACAGTTTTCTGACCAGATTTGGCGTACAGAGAGTCCATGGGNAAGGAGAGAGTTGGCTGGCAAATGAGGGNAGTGTCTGGACCCAGATTCCACTGCCCTGTGTGATCTCACTGACACTTGAATGTATATGAATTTCTAAATGGTCTTATTAAATAAAAACACGGAGCCAGAAATAGGGTGAAAATCTGACAGAAATTAGAGGAATTAGGAACAGCTACCAGCCTCACCTCACCANCCAACGCCGCTGCTTCCAAAAGAGTGAACAACTTCCTGTCCTACCCAGGTTTTTATATCTTTCTATTCTGCTAACTCATTTCCTCTCTCTACCAAGCTACATCATTTCCTGTCTGTCTGCACAGACCTCCGAAACTCTATGGTTGGTGCTGGGATTAAAGGNGTGTGTGTTCCCAGTGTGAACTTCAACTCNCAGAGATCCAGACAGAACCTTTCCTCCTAAGTGATAGGATTAAGGGCATGTGCTAACATCGAATGACTTCTGTTTTTACTACTAGCGGCTGACCTTCCTCTGATCTCCAGGCCAGCTTTATTTTATTTGGGATCACAGTATATTGGGGGACACAGATAAAATATCACCACACTTGAACTTGAGACACTTTAGGAACCAGTGGACTTGGTCTGCTCTGCTTTGTTTGAAACAAATAAGCTGATGGGAAAGATTCAGAAAGACCAGGACATTGTTGCTTCGTTTATTTATTTTTCTTTTCATTTTAAAGTCCCTACCACTTACCCCTATTGCTCGTCATAGATGATGTCTCTANGTGTGTAAANATATGTGATCTCCTTCTGCAAGGTAATATAATTTCTCAATTTCCTCATTTTCCCCATCAGAGGTGAATGGTATAAAGAAGAGCTAACATTTTCTATTTTTTTAAAAAATGCTTTGTGTGTATATGGGTGTGCGTGGACACGTGCTGTGGAGCCCTTGCGGAATTCAGAGGATAATTTGCAGAAGTCAGTTCCCTCCTTCCGTGTGGTCTCAAACACAGGCCNGCACAGGTGGCAGCAGGTGCCTTCACCCACTGAGCCATCTCGCTGGCCCGTAACATGTTCTATTTTTTTTTTTTTGGCTTAAATGGCTTGGCTTCTACATTTCAGTGTACTGTGCACAACTAACTGCACAAATGCCCACGTGAAAAATAAAATTGAGGGCCAGTGAGATGGCGCAGAGGTATAAAAGCACTTACTGTACAAGCCTGATGGCCCAGGCTTCCATCCATCAAAGCCTCCCAAGATGTAAAGAGCCACCTCCACAAAGTTGTCCTCTGGCCTTCACATGCATACCATGACATGTGTGTGTCCGCAGACACATCACACACTAGTAATAAAGAAAATAATGAAAAATAATGTAAAATTGAAAAGGGGAAGAAGAGAAAATATCATCTTTCAAAGAATCAATAAAGCTGTCCTCTACCTTTTTCTCATTGAGGTGAACGGCACCAGCACTGCACAGCAATTATGTTACATTTTATGCACGTGCACAGTTAACTTCCCATCCCAAAAGGTGACAGTCCTAAGNAACAATATGCTCTTAAGTTTTGTTTCTGGATACAGCCTCTATGGGGTATGGAAACTCAATTTCATATTTAAAGTATTTCTTGTTTCATTCATTCATTCATTCTAATCCAGAAAAGTTTTCAGAAATGGACTGTCTCCATAGCGGCCAACTTTTCCCATGAGTCAATTCTCATCTGGTATGCAGGTCTGGTTGTAGCATTAGCTCTACGTGGCCCTATATAAGATTGTTACAGAGTTCCATACATCTTAATCAAATCTCCAGTGACTAATTCGGTCCCCAGGCTCTTGCTGGTAAATATTTTCTATGTAGCCTTCTAGTAACTGTGCTCACTTCATCCATCAGTAACAAGCTGATCCCAAGATTACTGAAAAGTTGGAAAAAATATAAAATATTGAATCATTCATTTTTAATAGCCAAGATAATAAATGTATAATACTCTGGAGAAATGACCTTTGATTTTTTAATAGAACATATATGAGACATTTCAGAATAGTAGGAAAATGATTGTCTTCTTGCATACAGGTTGAGCCCAATGGGGACAACTTGGCAGCTGTCATACAGGGAACACTGGTATCCTGTATCCAGGGACTTGGTCCCAGCATGGCTCAAGGAAATTCTCCTCAGTACAATATTGTATATGCACTCAATATAATAAACATTTAATGAGCAAAGCACAATGCAAAGTGCATTCATACGAGATCTCTTAGGTGTAGGGGATGACAATTTTAATTCCATTGACTTATGTGAAGGACAGTGATGCACAGAAGTCTCACAGAACATCTGGCAAGAAGATGGTCAGGCCTCATTGGAGCTGGAAAGCAGTAGATGTCTTTTTGTTGCTGCTTTTTGAAATGGTCTCACTCTGCAGCCAAGGCTGGCCTGGAATTCACCATGTAATGCAAGCTGGCCTTGAATACATGTGGTAGAAGGAAGGAGAGAAGCAACTCCCCAAATTTGTCCCCTGATGCCAACACATGCACTGTGATGTGCTCTCTCTCTCTCTCTCTCTCTCTCTCTCTCTCTCTCTCTCTCTCACACACACACACACACACACGCACACACACACACACACGCACACACACACATGCACACATACACACACAGTTTTTTTAAAATAAGAAGTTAAGAACAAAACTAGAAAATATGTTACTCTCAAATCCAGAATTTCAAACAAAACTCTGAGACAACACATTGTACTATTCTCTAAGACCTCAATGCTGTCTTTTTATTTGATTACATAAATAAGAAAAATGTTTGCATTATTTTCTCTTGGTAATTATTGGTTTCCAGTTCACAAAGTAGAAATCATTTGTGATTACAAATAGGTGAAGTAAAAAGTCTGTACAGAAAGCTGGGGGCTGACACGACAAAAATTCTTTCAAATAAAGAATGATTCTTGAAGGGAGGCTTCTCCTGCAACATTAACTAGTTCAAAGTGCAAATAAAGTAATTTGAGAATAAAGTATAAGCCTACAGTGGTTTGGATGAGACACATTCCCCACATTCTCAGGCTTCTGACTACATGGTCCCCAGGTGGTGATGCTAGCTGTGTAGGTTTAGGAGGTCTTGCTGGAGGAAGGAGCAGGTGGGGAGCAAAGCTTTGAGGTTTCAGAAGACTTGTGCCATTTGAAGTGANCTCTCTGATTCCGATTTGTGATTTGCTGTGGAGCTCTGCCGTCATGGACTGGTACCCCCTAGAACCTTAAGCCAAGTAAACCCTTTCTGCTGTAAGTTGTCTTGGCAGTGCTGTTTTATCTCAACAGTAGAAAAGTAACTAACACAAAGTCTGTGTTGTTCCCACTGGTGCCTGTGCAACTTGTTCCCCATCTACCTGGAGGTGAGTGAACGCCATAATAGAAACCAAACCGTTGTTTCCTGCACGAGGATTTGCCTGAGATCTGGCCTGAAGCTTATTTAAACATTGCATCTTGGAAACAGAATTCTGTCACATAGGAAACAGAATAGTTCGTATCATTTCAGCAATTAATTTTTAATTAAACTAAATATACAATTATGGACAATTCTATTTTAAATACTCTCACATATTTAGAGATTTTAGCTCAATTGAGCTATTTGCTCTCTGGGATGCTGCTTATCTGCTGTACACAAGATTTCTTTTCAGTACATGTTACATAAGTATATTCTTAAGAAAATGGAAACAATACAGAGAAGCATATATGCAATATGTCATTTTAACATAAAATAGTGCTGCTTATTTGGGGCATCTGTCTGTCCATGTGCCATGCGTGGCTGCACAACATAATTCTGGTTAATGAAGTACAGATTTATTTNATTACTTTCATTACTTTACTTCATCTCAGCTCGCAGGGGCTCCTGAGACAGCTACCTCTTTNCCAACAAAAAGACAGGCACTCAAGACTCACATCGTTTTCTCTTTATGTCCCCTCCCTCCCTCCCTTCTTCCCTCCTTTCCTCTCTTCCCTCCTTCCTCTTTTCCCTCCTTCTTTCTTTCCTTCCTTCCTTCTNTCTTTCCTTTCATTTTTTATGGTTAGATTTGGAGAGAATTCCTGAAGGCAACCTGTGACTTTGGGTATGGAAAACACCCATAAGGAGAACAAAGCTAGAAAAAACCTGGAACCCCTAGGTCCCCCCACNCAACACACACCTAGACAGCTTTCCTTTGGGCTTGACATATGAGCAAAAGCATTTTCCTTTCGTATTTCTTTTATAGGCATTTATAAATTATATGTCCTGACTCCCATCCCAGCTCCACCCAAAGGTTAACAGCCCTTTTTTTGATTTTTGAGAAAGACTCTGTGTAGCAATGGATGTCCTGGAACTTGCTATGTTGACCAAGCTGGCCTTGAACTCATGGAGGTCCTCTGGCCGCTGTCTCCCCAGTGCTGAGATTAAAGGTGAAATGCCATCATGCCCAGCTAAAATTACTTTTCAGATTTATTTATGTGTATTGAATGTTTTGTCTGCATGTATATATATGTGCACCATGTGCCACTAGGGATCAGAAGAGGGCGTCAGATCCCCTGAAACTGGAGTTACAGATGGTTGTGAACCACCATGTGGGTGCTGGGTAGTGAACCTGAGTCCTCTGAAAGAGCAACACATGCTCTTAACAGTTGAGCTAACTCTCTAGTGCAACACTNTTAATATTGGTGTGAATCTTTTGAGACCCATCTGTATTTATATCACATTATATTTTTTTCTAAACANTTAGTGCTGGCAAGAGGTTCAGTGGGTAAGGGTGCCTGATGCCAAGCCCTGTGACCCAAGTTCAGTCCCCAGGGCCCAAATGGTAGAAGGAGAGAACTGACAATCTCACAAGTTAGCCTTTGACCACTCCACATGCACTGTGGCACGCATATGCACACATCTCTCTCTCACATACACAAATATATGTAACTAAGTAAATAAGGAAAGAAATAAGTAGATAAATGTAATTAAAATTAATATTTATAGATTTTTCTTTTTTTCTTAAAAATAAACATGCTTTCTCAATTAATAGGGAATATTTTCAAGTAAAGCAGTCTAATGTCTAAATCCTAGCATCTTGAAATAATTGGTATTATTATTGGTGAGCATTATTTCCATAGTTCACTTGAGAATATTTAGAGTCATTCTCTCCTATTCCCACTTCATATGTATGTGGACACACACGCAAGTATGTACAAATACATAGACACCACCCTCTAATACATGGACCAAATTGCATACGCACATGTCATACACACCTACTCTCATGAGAAGAAGAACAAGAGAAATCAAAGTGTGTAAAAAGTACTTTATTTTATTCAAATTTATCATAAGGAATAGTAGAATACCTTAGGAATTTATAATGAACTGTTAGAGAAAACAGATATCCAGATATTTGAAATTCAGTTAGATATCATTTTATTATCCATAGAATTATAGAATTAATATTAGTAATTGGTATTTAAGAGAACAAAGCTTGTCATATCCATATTTTTATCTTGCTAAAAAATCTGTATATTTAGTATCATATATTGATAATATGAATATGAGTTTGGTTTGTGGAATTAAGTCCAATTTAGAATGTTGAAGTGAGTTATTGATTTGTACTTGTAAATTTAAGTAGAAATTTTACTGTTTAAGTATTAGAATGCCTAAATAGTCCTTGAGTTTTACATTTTTTAGATTAATTTAGTTCTTAAGAATGACTTTATTACTTGAGAAGATTTTGTCATTCAGAAAATTCAGGCTAAAACATAACATTTTAATTAACTCAGTTTGAAAATGAAACCAGNTATTAATTGGAGGCCATTAAAAGTGACAGTTCACATTTACAGCTTTAAANTTACAGCTTATAAATATGTNATTTCCTCAGAATTAGAATATTCCCTCCTACAGGGATGAGGAAGGCCCACTAGACTCCAGAAGCTCAGGTAACTTACCACAGCCTGGAGGCCTGAAGCCTCTAAGTCTATGGAGGCTGCTCCCCAAGGTTACATAGCAGCAACCAATTGCTGGAGAAGCATCTTCCTTGGAGCCATCTGCAAGCTGTGCACGAGCTTCAGGGCTACAGGCTTCAGGATTCATCATTAAAGCTGGGTGGGCTTTTCAGTGTCAAGGTTGCCTGCAAGTCATTTATANTCCTATACATAACCCCAGTAAGTTAGTTAGTTCATCAAGATAGACGTGGGTAGGATTGCTTCTTTGGTTTGTCATTGATGCCCTAAATGTCATACAAGGGTATAATGAAATGTATAAGCTGAATTTGGTTTTCAAGGAGGAAATGAACTAGAATCATTGAACTGAGAGATTGTGGTGTTCAACCTCTGATTCCAGGAAAGGAGGAGAGTCACAGGAGGCTGGGAGATTGGAGATCATGAGGCGCTGTAGACAAATAAGACATAGTTTATTTATTGGCATGNNGGCTACTAGGCAGGTAGATGCTACCAGGCACCCAGGCACACGTCATCACTCATGGCCACATATAGATTGCCAGAGACACAGGACAGTGCACAGGCTGCACAGAGGTGGATGATGGTGAANACAAGGGCATATTTACACAGAACTCACACAAAAGTAGCATTCCACCCAAGATAGTGGTACAGCAGATTGCGTCACTGTTTCCTTTCGGGTTCCCCAACATCTAGTGTCAGTCATTTTGTGCTTACTCTGAGTCCTGCAAGATGTCCAACATTAGCCGTCTTGGCCCANGTTGTATATCTACATCAGCACCATATTGTCTAAACATAATCTGATCCTAACAGCCCTCTGTGCACAACATAGTTCAATTGATTATTGATTATTCATTTCTTTTATTATCGATCATTGGTTTTTAGAGTAAAGAACTATCTCTGAGTTATCTTTTATGTGACCATAAACCTACATCCATGTAAGAAGTTTTTAAAAGAAAAACTTCAAAAGAATAATGGATTTTGGATAAACTTTCTTTTCTGTCGAGACATATCTTAGATCCCTTTAGATTAAGACAAAAGATATGAGAACCTTGAGGAGTTTGAAGTCATTCTATTAGCAATNACATCATGTAGGCACCAAATTTATATCAACTGGTGTTGCTGCCTCTCATCCTCTTTCACGAATCACATGGCTTCAATTCTTTTCACTTTTACAATTTGATTCTTCACTGACAATTTCATACAGGTTTATAATGCATTCTGGTTAGCCACTTTCTCTGTTTTCCCTCCCACCCCTAGCAGCTCACCTTCCTCCTTANACATTTCTTTCCGACAATCACAATTTTTATTTTATTTTGTGTCCTACAGAGTTTAACCAGGGCCGTCTGTGTAACCTTGGGCCTGGAACTATCGTGATGTGTTCACTAATTGGGTGTACAACTGGACAGTAGGCCTCTCCCTAACATAATCTGTTAGTTGCTAATAAATCAAGAGGAAGTGGAAGGGCCTTGTAAGCAACTTCCCCACCCATAGCTGACTGTTGGATGGACCTAACTTGTGGGGACCCAGTGCCAGTAGTCACAGCTGTTTCTGTGAGTTCAGGATTGCCATGGCTGTGTGAGGTCTAGAAGATGGCATCTCACAGTCCTTCTTCCTGCTTTCTGGCCCTTATTCTACCCTTCTTTTTAAAAAGCCAAAAACAAAACAAAATAAAGCCTCACTATTTATCCTTGGCTGACCTGGCAGTTGCTATGTAGACCAGGCTGGCCTCAAACTCAGAGAAATCTGCCTGCCTCTGCCTCTCAAGTGCTGGGGTTAAAGGTGAGTGCCACCATGCCTGGTTCTTTCTACCCCTTCTTCCTCAGTTTCCTGAGCCTGACAGGGTGGTGTAAATGTCTTGTGTAGGGCTGAGCTCTCAACCATCTTTCTTCTTAGGTTTAAATAGAGACAAGGCTGACCACTTACCCTTTTGCTGTGGCCTTTTCAATGCTGAGACTTAAAATCTTGATTTGTTTCTGGATTGACTACGTTTCATGATCAAGAAGGTTTTTACAAAGAGTTTATAGATATCTCCATTAGTCTAAGTTAGTTGTCATCTCACACATATACACACTTACATACAGGCACAACCCCCACCACCACCAACACACACAATCAGGGAACCCTGGGTGGTTTAAAAACAGAAATTTATTTTCTCATAGTTCTGGAGATCAGAAGCCAAGATCAAGGTGCCACCGAAGTTAGATTTGGGGGGAGAGCTCTCTTCCTTGTTTGCAGATGGCCATTGTCCTGCTTTGCCTTTACATAGCCTACTTCTATGCGTATGTAGAAAGCAAGCTATAGCATCTCATGCTCTTGTGTGTGTGTGTGTGTGTGTGTGTGTGTGCGTGCGTGTGTGTGTGTGTGGTGTGTGTAGCACATGTGTGTATAGTCTATGTGTAGATGTGTGTGTAAGCATATGTGAGCCCATGTGTGTGTAGAGACCAGAGGATGTTATGTGTTCTGACCCATCATTCTCTAACATTCCTCTGAGATGGTGTTTCACTGCTAGTCTGGTAGCCAGCACACCGCAGCAATTATTTTTTAATCTATGTGTGTGTGTGCATATGGCATGATACACATGCTGATACACAACATCTGATATGACATCTGATACACAACTTCAGATGTCAGTTCTTCCCTTCCATCTTGTTTGAGGCAGGGTCTCTTTTTGTTTGCTGCTACACATGCCAGGTTAGCTGGCTCATTATCTTCCAAAGAACCTTCTGTCTCCATCTCTCATCTCCTCAAAGGGGCACTGAGATTACAGACATGTGCTACATACCTGGTTTTATATGGGTTATGGGGATATAGACTCATATCCTCCCACTTGTTCAGCAAGTGTTTTAACCACTGAGCCATCTCTCAAGCTCTCTATTTAGTTTTTAAAATGCATTTCCTATTTTGATCCTTGAGATTTTCTCTGGGATATCAGCTATGCTTATTGTCTTAGTTTGGATTTCTGTTGCTATAAAAAAAGACACCATGACCATGGCAACTATTATGAAGAAAACATTTAATTGGGGAGGCTTGATTACAGTTTCAGAGGTTCAGTTCATTCTCATCATGATGGGGAGCACGGTGGCATGCAGGCAGACGTGGTGCTGGTGGAATAGCTGAGAGTCCTATGTCTTGCAGGCAACAGGAAGTTGACTGACTCACTGGGCAATATTCCCAGAATAGGAAACTTCAAAGCCCACCCACACACTGACACACTTCCTCCAACAAGGTCACACCTCCTAATAGTGCCACTCCCTTTGGGGGGGCATTTTCTTTTAAACCACCACATTTATGTTGGCTTATCTTCATCTGTTACTCAGTTTACTGGGTTCTTTGGAGTGATTTGNACCTATCTGCCTTTCTTTACATTCATTATGACATCCTCGAGTATTTCTGTTCTCCAAACTGGGAGATGGTAGTAGTTGCTTTCCTGGAATAAATTTCTCTTGTCTTCCTAATAGAAATCCATTTTGGATTTGATGGCAATGAATATATACCTTATAAACTTGACCTAGTTAAGCTGGAGGGTGACACATGACATAGTTCTTTGATAGAGAGAGAGAAAAATCTCTAATGTGGGATGTTTAAGGAGGCACTCAAGAAAACAACAACAACAACAAAACAAACAAACAAAAAACCTCACCCAAGTTAGTGCATCCCTTTTGTCTCTTTTCCATATTGTTATTCTCCCTTGGAATACTGAAGCAAGGTAGGAGGAGATGCATCTATTTTGGTAGCCTGAAGTGTTCATGAAGACGAAAACTATACTTTATTAATGTTAGAGCAGAAAGCTATCTCATCTTTGATTACTTATTGAAGAATCAAAAGAGATAGTAACTTTAGTTTGTTTAAAACATTGCTGTGGTTTGAATATGGAATGTCCTTGTGGTGGCTTGAATAAGAATGGCCCCCATAGACTCAAACGTTTGAATGCTTGATCCCCAGGTGGTTAGTGGAACTATTTGAGAAGAATTAGGTGTGGCTTTGTTGGAGTACATGTGGTCATGTTGGAGTAGGAGTGGCCTTGTTGGAGGGAGGTATGTCACTGGATATGGGCTTAGGGGTTTCAAAAGCCCACACCAGGCCCCATCTCTTGTGGATTTGATATGAGGTCTCAGCTNCTTCTCCAGCACCACGCTGCTGCCACACTCCCTGCAACGATGATAATGGACTCATCACTGAAACTATAAGCAAGCCCCTAATTAAATGCTTTCTTATGAGTTGCCTCGGTCAGTCACAGCAATATTAACTATGTAACTAAGACAGTCCTGAATGTGGAATGTCTCCCNATAGGCCCACACATTTGTACACTTGGTCCCCAGCTGGTGATGTGGTTCTGGAAGGCTTTAGAATCTTTAGGAGATGCAGAGCCATGGTGGAGGAGACAGGTCACTGAGGGTGGAATAGGAGGCTGTGTATCTCAATTTCCTCTTCAGCCCTGATTTCTGAGGTGACCAGCCAGCCTCTCACTCCTGCTACCGAGCCTTCTCCACCATGATGGGATGAATGCTTTTGAACTGTGAACCAGCAAAACCCTTCCTTCCGTAAATTGCTTCTTGTTAGGTATTTTGTTGCAGAATCCAGAAATTAACCAACACAATGTAAACAATTATATTGGCATGCATAAAGTTGAAAATAATTTCTACTGCTGTGTATCATTCCTTTTATTTTTGGTAATGAAAAATGTGGAATCATTTGATGATTTTTGTATCATTTTGGGTTTATAGTGAAGACAATCCAGGATTTGCGATTTGCTCTACTGTCAGCTTTTCTTACTGTGACAAAATACACGACATAGAAACCGAAAAGAAAGACGAGAGGCAGAGGCAGGCAGATCTCTGTGAGTTCGAGGCCAGCCTGGGCTACCAAGTGAGTTCCAGGAAAGGCGCCAAAGCTACACAGAGAAACCTTGTCTCGAAAAACCAAAAAGAAAAAAGAAAGAGTTGTTTTGACTCAACAGTTACAGTTACAGTGCAAGGTCATTCTGAGCCTGTGGAGAGGCAGTAAGTATGCTAGGTTAAAGGAGCAGGAAGAGCAAAGATCAGCTCATTGGTACCAAGAAGTAGAGCAATGACGTGACTGGCAACAAGATACACCTTTCAAGTCATACACCTCAGTGAATCTAATTCCTCTGACTAGGCCCCACCCCCTAGGCACATCGTTAAACTATGAGTCCATAATTGGATAGCACACCGATTAGCCAAAGGCCCCCCTGATCCATTCACTTCCCCAAACCCTAACCTCTGAGCATTGCATTGGGAACCAAGGAGTTTTGAGAGCAGATTTCATATCTAAACTATAGCAGTGTGTGTGCTTTTCAAAGGGTCAGGAAGGATTTTTTTTTCTTTTGTGGTGTATCAGGATGATTCAAAAATGAGCAAAACCACATCACCAAAATTCGGCAAATCCTGTCACCTTGGTGATAATTACAAAGTCTGTGTGGAGAACCACAGGAAGAGGAGAGGGGTGGTGGTTGGCTATATTCCTCACAAGCAACAAGAACTGGTATTCTATTTTGTCTTTCTGGCATTCAAATTTTTGATAATGAGATGTTTCAAAAAATTATTTGTATCCTCTCCTTTCTTACAGAGAGTCCAGAATCCAGATTTCAGAAATGATGTTTAAATTGCCTTGCTATGTTCTGTGCATGTTGAGATAATATTGTTGATAAGGTGAGTAAATCAAGGGAACAGAAAATGGTTCAAGTCTAGTGAAAGGACTCCTGCAGCATTGGCTAGAGACTAAGAACAACTCTGTGCCCTTTGTTGTTTTATTGGATTGGTGTTTTCTAGTGGCTTTATCCAGCTGATAATTAAGCACCAAGGCAACCATAGTCATCAACTCCTTCAAATCCCCAGGATACTGATTTAGTGATTGTTTCAATTTACTGTACCAAGCTCACTAATAAGCAATACCTTGAAAACACTACTCGAGCTTCCTTCATCATATATTTTGTCTTCTATATGATTAAATGGAAAAAGCAATTCTACTTCAGTTTCTCATTCATTTTAATTTGGGTTAGCAGATGTTTTATGTGTACTACAGCCAACTATTTAATTTGTAATATGGAAAAGCCCATAATAGCAATTTATGTTTTGTTACATGATGGTCTTAATTTCCTCCAAAATGTTAGCATAAAAAACTGAATGCATTTTATTTTCCAATTCATATAAGGCAACCCAAGAACACAACTGAGCTCATAAAATTTAAGTATTATTTTTAAGTGAGGTTTTTTTTTTCCCTGAAGAGGGAATGAGGAAAACAAGGGAAGAGGAGAGGAGAGGAGAGGAGAGGAGAGGAGAGGAGAGGAGAGGAGAGGAGAGGAGAGGAGAGAAAAGTAATTGAGCAGTGAAGCTCTCAGCTGCCAAAGAACAAGACCCACTGTGAGAAAAGATTGTGATGCATGGGAGAATTAGTTCACACGGAAAACATTATTTTTTTTCTAGCATAGCGTTATTCATACCTTATAAATATTATATTTTAATGATAAATTCATATGGTTTTTGCAGAAGATTTGGATAAATGGCAGGATATACATATATAATATATATTATATATGTTTCTCCTGGAAAACATTATTTTTTTCTAGCATAGTGTTATTCATACCTTATAAATATTATATTTTAATGATAAATTCATATGGTTTTTGCAGAAGATTTGGATAAATGGCAGGATATACATATATAATATATATTATACATATTTTATGTGTTTAAATTTTGTAATTGAGACAGTGTACTGGATAGTTTTATATCAACTTAATATGAGCTAAAGTCATTTGAGAGGAGGGAACCTTAATTAGAAAAAGCCTCCATAAGACTGGGCTGTAGGCAAGCCTGTAGGGCATTTTCTTACTTAGTGATTCATGTGGGAGGACCCAGTCCACTGTGGGTGGTGCCACCCCTGGGCTGGCCGTCTTGGGTTCTATNAGAAAGCAGGCTGAACAAGCCAGGGGAAACAAGTCAGTAAGCAGCATCCCTTCATGGCCTCTACATCAGCTCCCCACTCCAGGTTCCTGTCCTGCTTGAGTTCCTGTCCTGCCTTCCTTCAGTGAAGGACTATGTTCATGAAAATGTAAGCCAGATAAACCCTCCNCCAACCCCCAGCTTGCCTTAGTCATGGTGTTTCATCACAGCAATAGTAACCCTGACTAAGACAGGCATGATGGAAAAATTCTGGAGTCATGAGAAGAACAACAGGCCTCCCACCTTGAAAGTCTAGTTGAAATATTTAATCAGATAAGAAGCAAGAATCCTAGCACAATCATCAACTGTTTAAGGTCTTCTCCCTAGCTGTAAACATAGAATTTCCTGGGAATCTCACCAGGAACCACATTTGCAGGGAAAGGGGACACACTAAACCCTTTATGCAATCCTAGTGGGATTATAATTCTACCCAAGGCAT
>LZPO01066309.1:15199-36607 GCA_001675575.1 Neotoma lepida | reverse complement strand
CAGTAGGCTGGGACTCATTTATTATAAGGGCCAGCAGAGCAGCTATGGATTCCTTTGTCACTTCAACTAGGTCAGCAACTGAAGGGTTCAGAAACAATGTACTCTGTTTAATCTTTTTCTTTTTTTAAATTTTGGCAATATTTATTACTTTATTCACTATAGCTGTTCNTGGGGCATTTAAATCTATTATTCTTAAACCATAATTCAGGAAAGTTTNTAAATACAGAATCAGCATAGCAAGAAACACCTTTTTTATTGATGGGAACTGTGAGAAAATGGCACATTTAGCCTCACCCAGGCTGCTNTCCCTACCNTATGTACTNTTCTTACTGCTACTGTTTAGGACCCTGCTAATTTCTGGCCATTGAAAAGAACAAAATATAGGACTATTTTTCTTNAGGTCTGTATTCTAAGTTTTGACCTGGAAAATATGCTTTCCCCCCAAAACAGCAAAGAAATTAATTGGTTATAGGCTTTGTTCACTGAATTACCTTTATTTTGGTGACTAACTCAGTGGTTGCATTTCCTCACATTATGATTGATAACAAAATATTGAATAAGACTCGAAATGCATCAAGTCACTCCAGGAAGAATAGAACTGATTCCAAGTGCCATATCATCTTACATACTAGAAAAATTGATGCTTTTATCTGTTTTATATATAAGTCCATGAAAATTTCTCATCAGCCTATTGAAAGTGAATACATTTTAGATTAGNAATTCTTCAAAGAAAAGAATTGAAGTGATTTGTTNAATTCAGTAGCTCTNTAACTTTCAGATTGGGACCTCCACCATTCATACTTCCTGCTCTCAGACCTGTAGACTCAGACAGAATTACCCCACCAGCCTTCCTGGTCTTTAGTTTACAGATGTTACATTGTATGGCTTCTTAGCCTCTATAATGTCATGAACTAATTCTCTATAATAAACTTATCTCAGTAGTGTTATCATCTAGTTTCTGTGACTGACATGAGCTTATTTCATTCATGGCTCTGGAGCTTGAGATTTCATTCATGGCTCTGGAGCTTGAGAAGTCCATAGTGGGTTGTATTTCATAAGGGTCTTTTGGCTGGTAGAACCTCTTAAAAAGTCTCAAAGTGGTATGTGACTTCATGGAGCAGGGAGAATTCATCTAAAAGACAGGACCAAATTGATTTCATACCAGACTTGATATCATAGTGACCCAGTAACCTATTAACTCATTATTCTATGAATAGATTTATCTATTTAATAGGCAGAGTTCTTATAACTCAGTCACATCTTAACATTCTACCTGGTCCCAACTTTTAAAACCTCACCATGGGGATTAAATTGCAACAGCAGTTTTGATGGTGCTACTCAAACTATCACTGGTAGATAGATGGATGAATAGATTAGATGANAGACAGACAGACAGATAGGTGATAGGTTTATCTCTTGGCTCTCTTTCTCTGGAGAACAGAGTCNAGTCAGCACCCTATCCTATACACAGAGAACATTTGTAGTATTCACATGTTGGTGCCTTATCCTCCAGTTGTATATAAATTGCTTTTCTTAGATTCTANAATACCATGTGTTGCCAGAATCTATATAAGTTAATAAAGGTCTTTGGGGTGCATATTAGCTTTCAATACATGCATGTTATAGGCTGAATTTCCTCCCCCAAATTCATGTGTTAAAGCCCTACCCCCTAGTACCTCAGAATGATACTGTATCTAGAGGATGCCTAAAGAGATGAGACATTATTAGAGTTGCTTGTTATTCAATATGGCTAGTATCTTTAGAAGTAGGGGAATGAGTATAGTAATGAGAAAGAGAGAAGGAAAGGGAAGCTATGAAGGAGAAGGGGGAAATGCATGAACACATACCAAGGAAGACCGTGTGAATACATATTGAGGAANTGGTCATCTGCAAGCCANGGGGAGAAGTCTCTGCAGATTGAGCCTGGTGACCCCTTGATCTAGGATTTCTATTCCTCAGAACTGTGAGGAAATCAAATTCTTCTGCTTAAGTTCCCTCATCTCTGGTATATTGCTATGGCTGTCCCAGGAAATTAATGCAGTACAGCCACATAACGAACGTCTTTCTGTTCAGCATTGCAATGAAATCTGAGTCCTGGACTTCCTTATNTTTTTTTTCTTTTTCTCCACCAGAGCACACATCTAATCCACTTTTGTTTATGTACTTTTCATTAGTTTAAATTCTTGAGAGGTTACAGCATCACACAGATTCTGTGTCCTGTGGCATTGGCAAGAAGATTGTTTTGGAATTTGGCACAAACCATGCCTCTGTTTTCATGGGCCTAAACTTACTTTCTCCAGGTTCCTCTGGTTTGTCCAATTTACTACCAGGAGCTACGGTGTTATTTTTTGTTTTGTATACATAAGCATATCTTTGCCCAAGTAGAATTTGGCTTCAGACATAAATACCTTTGATTTTAAGAAATGCAGTCGGCTCCCTTTGGTTATGAGCAGCCTTCTTATAGCCAGTAAAAATGGCCTTGCATCATACAGTCTTTCACACATACTTGCTTTTTAACTTTTTGTTCTTGTTGTTTTGTTTTGTTTCTTGGGACAGGGTTTCTCTATATAGCCCTGGCTGTCCTAGAACTGGTACTGTAAACCAGGCTGGCCTTGAACTCAGAGACCTGCCTGCCTCTTGAGTGCTGGAACTAAAGGTGTGCACCATCATGCCTGGCTTATGTTTGCTTTTTTAGGCATCTAGTTCTCAGGAGATCTTCGCAGGCTCCAAGGTGAAAGAAAAAGGCAGGCATTTCCTTACATTTTGAATGCTAAGATCTCTCTGCAGATCATCACGCAGACATGGTGAGGAAAAATCATGTTCTCCTCTAGGGATTTTTTTAGCAGCTGATATGGTTGGGATGTGGTTTGGGTATGTCTTGGAAGCTTAGCCCCTAGTCTGGCAGTGTTGACAGTAGAACCTGTAAGAGGGTGAGCATAATGGAAGGTAATTAGGTTATGGGTGTGCTGTTAGGTTTGGGCAAAGGGCTACTCAGGCCATGCTCACTTGTTCCTTCATAGCTGGCTCAGCAATTTCCGCTCTTACTGGGTGTGGTGGTTTGATGAGGAATGGCTCCCATAAACTCATGTGTTTGAAAGTTTAGGTCACCAGGGAGTAGCACTATTAGGAGGTGTGGCCTTGTTGGAGTAGGTGTGGTNTTGTTGAAGGAAGTGTGTCACTGGGGGTGGGATTTGAGGTTTCAAATGCTCAAGCCAGACCCAGTGTCTCTCTCTTCCTGCTGCCTGCTGATCCAGATGTAGAAGTCTCAGCTCCTTCTCCAGCATTATGTCTACCTGTGCACCACCATGCTTCCCACCAGGAAGATAACGGACNAAACCTCTGAAACTGTAAGTGATTCCCAGTGAAATNTTTTCCCTTATAATAGTTGCCATGGTCATTGTGTGTCTCTTCACAGTAATAGAAATCCAAACTATGACACTGGGAAATGACAGGTATTCTAATGAGAGTGTCTACCTGTAAGTCTGTAATTCTCATTTTCTCAAAGGAAGTTTATCAAGATCCTAAACAATAGTGGTTACAGGTGGCATATCCAGAGGGATAGACATACATTTAACCAAAGGACCAAAATTTTGTCCTCTTGCTGCAACCCAGAATATGAGAGCTATGGGCTACTCACGAAGCACCTTGCATGGGACCTCTCCCCTTGCCTCTGAAACTGGAAAGGGACTCTCACTCTGCCTCATGGGCCTGAACTCTCTCAGAGGCCCTGCCATGGTACTATCTATGGTGTCTAATAAACTGCCCACACAAAAGATAATCTGCCTCATTGTCTCCTTAATGTGAGTCCTCATGGAGTGAGCTAGTTTCCTCAGAATAAAGTGAGACTACCCCATGACTTTGGCTCTGTGTGCATGCAGCCTAGGCCCTTTGTGCTTTGCTGAGCTGTGATGCAGCCAGGGGGCCCTCACCAGTCTGATGGTGTCATTTTCTTAAACCTTGAGGAATATGAACTAAGAAAAAATTATTTCTTTATGACATACCCAACCTCAGATAATTTGTTATAGCAGCAATGAAACAAGAACAGCAGCCTTTAAGCAGACAGTTGTGGACAGCTTATCAAGGAAATAGTTCTGTTTCTTATTTCTTATTCTGTGGGTTTTATTGTATTCCTGAACTAAAGTCCATTTTGAAGGAACATAAAAAGCTCTTAAAATTAAGAAGAAGCTTGTGGACAGATGAATGGTCAATGTCTAGTGATAGTGTCCCATGAGCCATGAATGGCTCAGAACCAACCTCTCCTGGCCTTGAAAATTCTATGATCTATTTTTACAGAGAGGGAAAAAAACCTGATAATTCTGTAGTATTTTGGCAGCATTTTCTGGTAGATGACAGGCAGTCATTTTGTACTTATAGTAATGATAACAAGAGGGACAACTTTATATAAGTGCTTGCGGTGGCTAATATTTACTTCATGAAGCACACAGTGGCTTTCTGCAACTCTATCTCTGCACTTCTTGGGTACATAATTTTTGGTGATAACAAGAAAATTAGGACCCCACGTTCAAGTTAAAACTCAACCTTGAATGTGCTTATCACTGCCCATTTAAAATGCAGAGAGCTACAGACAGTGCATTTTCAATTCCTCTGGCTACATAGCACTAAATCCCATGTTAACCTCTAATGTAACAGTGTTCCTACCGCTTGCTCATATCTCAATTTTTAGTTAAAATATAAACAAAAATAGATATCTGAGGAAAAGGTTTAAGAAAGGAGAAGAAAAATCCCAAGATAATCCCCAAACTGACTGTAATCCCTTCTGCTTCCTAAGGGGCATACAGAGGGGAGGTGGGTACAATTCCCATTAGTGACATGACGACATCTCTCTTCCTTCTCCACATACAGTGCTGGGGAAGAAAGAGGGGACAGAGGACTCAAATTCTGAAGCCTTTTCTTTTTGGGGAAAGAGTGGGATCTGGAATCATGCCCATAACTATCAAATAGCTCTGAAAGGGCTGAGGGTATGGAACTCTGTCTGCAGCCCCAGAACCTGAGGGGTGAAACTTCTCTGAACGGTAAGTAGTTCAAGTGAGGAAAAGTGGGGAGTCTGGAGTCAGAAAGGCGACAAGAAACCATAGCAGAAGCCAGAGCTTGATCTGAGAGGGGTGTCCTGTGGGAAATCCATCCCGTAAGTCACAGNCAGACTTTAGCAACGAGGTTATTGAAAGCTCAGCTTTGGTTGTTCGCCAGGTGATGTTATTATATAGTCCCACCCTTCATGTACATCAGCCCTACAGCCAAGAAAGTTAAGGCACATGCTGCCAATAGAGGGAAATTATTACAGAGTTAGAAAACACCGAGAGACAACCCGAACTCCGTCAAGTTGTAATTTTTAATTTTAGCTGCTGCTGTCCTCAGTTCTCAGGGTCCAATTTGGAACTGAGGCCCAGCTAAACAGGGAAGGCCGCTTTTTAAAGGCAAAGNCCACAATTTATTCTTGCATAAGTGNGCTTAAATGCATAAGTGCATAAAAGAANATCCCAGTCTTTTGCATTCCTGGAATTCCTGGTATTGTCTTAACAGTNTCAGATTGGTCACAGGGCTGATATCACACCTAAGATGAAGTCCTCAGCTGCTACAAAATGTCTGTCCCTTTCCTTTTGAAAGGTCCCTTGAGGCTCCTTTGGAAACAGAAATGAGCCGAGTCTATGTGAATCTCACCAGAGACTAGGTAAGACCCATTTTTTTTTTACTTCATCTGTTTTCCTTAACATATCAACAAATATCTTCTATCTTGGACAGTGAGTCTAATCATGCACCCCATAATGATATTTCGGTCCACAATGGACTGTGCATCTAACTGTGGTCCCGTAATATTTAATCACCTAATAATTTAGCCATCTTAATCGGATAAATACAGCCTGCAACTTTCACAACAATGATGAAATAACCTACTTAGTACATGTTTGGGGCCAGAGGAAAAAAAGAGAAATGTCGTCATTTCCCCACCTACAACACACAGAGCTAAACCTAAGTGATTGGATCTGGTGTATAACTGACAGGTAATTAACAGAAGCAAAGACAAGGATTTATTTATNTGCCTGGAACTATGCAGCAGACAGTTGGGAGCAAGGTTGTCATTTATAGGGCTTCAGTGGGCAAGTCTGGCAAGTTCTAATGGGTCCTTAGAGACTGATAGGAATGTGTAGTTTCCCATCCTGTTTGGAAACTCCCCTAGAGGTCTACAGCAGCTGAATTTATGCTTCCCGGAAGAAATCAGGAAACACTCTTCGTATCATGGGACATTTAGCTTTAGTGACGTAGCTAGCTGTGGTAAGCTGAAGGTCAGATTCAATTTCCTTCTGCATCTCTGGAACTCAGAAGCTCTCAGTTTAAAGTAACCCAGCCTCTGAAGCTCCGGTCATTTGAGCCTATAAAAATGAAAGTACAATCAACACACAGCTTACCAGGAGAAAAGGCACNCAGATTTATTCATTTGCAATTGTACAATAGTCAAACAGTGTGAAACTCAAAGATGGCCCAGGTGGTTGAAGTTTCAATATACAGGGAGCAGAGAAGTGAGCNTTGTAGGCAATTGGAGAGAAGGNCTGACTTTTAAAGGTGGTAAATGGAACTGAAGAATTGGCAATNATCTTAGANCAAGTTCACCTAGGTCCTAGGCAGTGTGNTGTCAAGTCTAGTCTCCTTGTAAATTAATCTTGTAGGAGATACAGCGTTTAAGTAGCTNGGGGGACATCAGAGAAAGCACCTTCCTGTGCTTGGAGAAAGGAAAAGAGACGAGATGTGGTCAGGACAGAAGGCCATGGCAAGCACTGCACTCTCAGGTATCATTCTCTGAGCCTCAGTAGCTGTTAGTTTCTTCTGCTGCTTCTCTCTCTCTCTCCCGCTGCTTCTCTCTCTCTCTCCTGTGCACCTTCCATTCAGGCCCTACCCTGCTTAGCTTCCAAGATCAGACAAGACGGACGGGGTATGTATGCTCTGGGGGGTATAGTTAGACTCTTTCTTTATATACCTGGAGAACACACATGTTTTGTGAACTGTTTTATATCACCACCATATTTATTCTTAGTAAGTTTAGCTTGTATTTATTAAGAACAGGGTTGAGTCTTTTACACAAACACTGTGCAGTTCAATGTTATTAGACTTCGCAGTGATNCTATTCTTTTTTTCTACTCTACCATCCATTTTCCAACTTTGTTAATTGGTCCAACGAAGTGTTCTATAGTTTTTCCCTCCTCCCCTTTCCAGCACAAGATCCCCACTACAATCAAGTAGTGTATTATCTTTAGGTATCATGTCTTTTTTGTCTGAATATGAAATTTTTCCTTGGCTTTTATTGACTTTCATGACATACATTTTTGAAAAATTAACCTTTTGGTTTTTTTTTACAAAGTTAGAACAGTCCTTATTTTCTATTTATCTGATATCTCCTCATGATTGCTTTGAGATCATTTGTTCTGACCAGACTAGTTCATACAGAATGTTCTGGCCTCAAGGGATCACACCCAGAGGCATGTAGTCTGTGTGCCATCTGTTTCTCATTTGTCACTCTAATTTTGTTTGCATGGTCAAGGGGTTGTCTGAATTGTTCACACTGCAGTTGCTAGGGCTTTGTTGTTGTTTATTTGTTTCTAATTAGCATATAGAGTAATAGGCTTCCTTGTGGAATTTTCATATATATTTGTTCTGTTTGACCCCATCCCCCCCCATCTCCCTGCCCTTCACCCCTGTTAAGTTCTTCTACCTGCAGTATTCCTCTTCCACTTTTATGCGTCATATTACCCTCCTGCCCTTATTCCTTAAAGCTCTTTCCTTTCCTCTCATGGGCCCCTTTCTAGTTTCATGACTTCACTCCTTCCCACATAAACACACATATAAAAATTAGAAGCTAGGGTGTGCACGTGTGAGACAATATATGATATTTGTTTTTCTGAGCCTGGGTTATGTCACTGCCTATATTTCTGAGTTCCATTCAAGTGTAGTTGAAAGGTAAAAATGACATTAAAGAAAAAACTGAGACCAAATGGTATAAAGATGCCCNCTTGTGGAAGGTTAGGTTTTCTTCACAATTGAATTAATGAGAAGCTGTTCCTTGTTACATAAAGCACTATGCATGCACAGCTGTGATGCTAAGCTGTTGCCTTTGCTATGAACAACAGAACCAACAATAGATTTAGGAATTAAGTTCCTCACAGATTATTCTTAAAATATCATTTAAGATATATTTATTATTTTATTATTTTATGTGTTTGAATGTTTNGGCTGCATGTATGTAGGNGCTTCATGTGTGTGCCTGGTACTGAGGAGGTCAAAAATGGGTGTCAGAATCNCCTGGTANGGGAGTCACAAANGTTATGAGCCACCATATGGATANTGGGTATTAACCTCAGTTCTCTGCAAAAGCAACAAGGGCTCTTAACTGCTGAGCCAACTCTCCAGGTGCCCAGACTANCTATTCTAGAAAGGANTTTATTTNTTTTAATTACTTCAAGATGCATTACCCTATAAAAAGAACATCTTATAAGTTGTCATGTCACCAAAATCTGTGGCTTTCTCTATTCAAAAAGTATTTTTTGTGGTAGCAAGATGGCTCAGTGGGTAAAGACACTTGCTGCCAAGATTGAGGACCTGAGTTCAATTTCTGGGAGCCACATAGTGCTCCCCTGTTGTGGGATATTTGTACACCGTGTGAAGATGTATTGCTGTGATTGGTGTAATAAAGAGCTGAAAGGCCAATAGTTAGGCAGGAAAAGGTTAAGCGGGACAAGAGGTACAAAATGGAAGAGAGGTAACGCCATATGGCACAATGAAGATTAATATAAATGTGATAATTTAAGTTATAAGAGCTAGTTGAGACAAGCCTAAGCTAAAGGCCAAGCTTTCATAATTAATAATAAGTCTGTATGTCATTTTTGCAAGCTGGCAGTTCCATAAAGGAAAGTCGTACTACATATGGCGTCCAATGAGAGGCATGTAAATCCACATAGGGCCTGAAAAAGCTGGGGGGAAAAGTTCCAAATAGGCTCAGTGCTCACTGATTACAGTACAGAGGCACAGTGGCTCTTTTAAGAGGCCCTGCAACAGAGCACTTGAATGGGATTTATGAGCAGTGGGCAAGTATGCTACTTGGTAGTGGGAGACTAGGTAGAAATGCCTACTGGAGCTGGGGCAGATAGACTGGCTCCAGGCCANGGCCCTGCAGGCAAGAAACTCAGCTCTCATTGACCCAAAGGGGGTGGACCCAGCCACCAGAGCCCCANAGAGGTAGCCTAGCTTCCCCTTAGTAGCTTAAAGTTTGGCTCACNTGGTCAGAGAACACTTCAAGTGCACAGCTGAAGGCTCTTAGGAGTCAGATCCAGAAACCTCTGAACAAGTAAAGTCTGCTTAAAAATGTGCTTAGATGCCAGGTGGTGGTGACGCACGCCTTTAATACCAGCACTCAGGAGGCAGAGGCAGGTGGATCTCTGTGAGTTCGAGGCCAGCCTGGGCTACCAAGTGAGTACCAGGAAAGGCACCAAAGCTACACAGAGAAAGAAACCCTGTCTCAAAAAACCAAAAAAAAAAAAAGTGCTTAGATGCTAAAAAAGGAAATGCAAATGGGTATAGAGAGTCATAGAAGAAAGTAAATGTTGTATATATTTTAAGAGGCCCTGCAACAGAGCACTTGTTTCTATTTTTATTTAAGGTATTTTTGTATATTGATATACAAAATATACAAATTTAAGGTTACTTTTGTTGTATATGTTTCTACTCTTGTTTAAGATATTTTTGTATATTGATACAAATTTAAGAATATTTTTATTATACTGTACATATGTATACCTTGTTTAAGGTATTATACTATGCAGCTCTTTTAACAATGTAATGTAAGTTTCTAGTCCTTGAAAGTTATTATTGCAAACTATTTAGGATATTAAGAAATACAAGTTATTTCTTACAATCAAATCTGTGGCCCTGTTAGGTATGTTTTTAAGGTCAAACAGAGATATATTTTAGGTGGATACATGGTCTTGAACACTTCAGAGATCTATAGAATATANCATTTAAGATGTTTTAATAACATAAGGCTTTTCATGACAGTGAGATTCATCTGCTCCTGGCAGCACCCATCTACTTCATAAAAGGAANCTCCATATGGAGTTTGCTTTCATTGTGGCAAAGTTAGCCATTGGGAAAGAAACTGCCCTTGCCTCAACTGCTGACAGTAGGCTGTCCAACTGGACAATAAGGACACAAAAGAAGGCAACTGCTAAAATTTGCCAAGATAAGATAGGACAGTCCTTCAAAACTCCTGCTTCATAGAAAAATCTGTCAGATATTCTAGGCCTGTAGGTTGAAGATGGATGCCCCAACATTGCAGAAGAACCTTGGGTGACTGTCCAGGCAGCAAGCTGTCTCTGTCATTTCTATAGTTTTGGAAGTTGTTTGCTCTGTATTTCCCATTTACTTAGGAAATATTATATCCTTCTTGGGTCTTTGGTGGGGTTGAAGACTAGATAGTTATAGTTTTTCTTGCTACCAAATTAAAAAAAGAAATTTACATAAGAAATGTAAAATGGATATAGTTGAGAGACATAAAAGCTTCAATTGTTTACCAAAGAAAATGTTTTTAGGTCTAAAAAGATATTTTTAGGATGGTAATACAAGTTATGATAGAGAGTAGTTTAGGTGTAAAACTTTGGACTCACTTAGATAAGATAGATAATATAGTATTTTCTCTAACTATGCCAAATACAAATGGACTAGATATTATGAATGTAATTCTTACCTAATAATTGTTCTCGTTGTATATAGTTTTACTGTGTTAGAGTTAAACCTTTCCTTTTTATTTAGACAAAAAGGGGGAAATGTTGTGGGATATTTGTATACTGTGTGAAGATGTATTGCTGTGGTTGGTGTAATAGAGAGTTGAATGGCCAATAGCTAGGAAGGAAGAGAGTAGGCAGGACATCCAGGGGCAGAGAGGAGTCTGGGAAGAAGAAAGGCCAATTCGCCAATGAGACACAGAGAGGAAATGGGGGTACAAGACAGAAGAGAGGTAATGCCACATGGAAGAATGTAGATTAATATAAATAGGATAATTTAAGTTTTAAGAGCTAGTTAAGACAAGCCTAAGCTAAAGTCCATGCTTTCATAATTAATAATAAATCTCCAAATTATTATTTGTGGTCTGCCATCCTATAAAGGAAAGTTTGACTATACCTTCCAGATAAATATATTTAATTTAAAAATTAAAAAAGAAAAGAATATTAAAATTTTTAAATGCCATAATTAAAAATGAGTACTTGTCACTCAGTCTACTTTCTGGTAAGCTTACACAAGTAAATATTAATGTCCTATAGATAATTGGAATCTAGTGTTTTCAGAATCTACTATAAAATTTTTTAAAACTATTTTTAGATTTATTTATTGTTTCATGTGCCTAAGTGCCTGAATGTATGTATTTATATCCTGTACACCATGTGTGTGTTTGGAGCCCATGGAGACCAGAAGAGGTTATCAGATACCCTTGGATTGGAGTTACAGACAATTGTGAGCTGCCTTACNTGTGCTGGGAATCACACCCAAGCCCTCTGCAAGGTTAGCAAGTGCTCTTACCNTTGATCCCAATAACCAACCCCCAGATCTACCTAAAATGAATAAAATGAAATTGCTTTAATGTTAAGAAAGAAAATATTTTGCAAAGTCATCAGAAGATCTGATGGGATATGTCTTTAAAGGAAGATAAAAATGTTTATTTTATGACTCTAGGTTCAGGTGCTCAAGAAAGATTGACTGTGTACAGTTGATGGGGTCTGTGTACCCTCATAGACCCAGGGTCTTGTTTACAATGGAAAACAATGGGAATCAATAAGCATTGCAAACATGAAATGAGACTTGTTATTCTCTAACCTTTGGGAAGAAAATCCCTTTTGGATGAAATATTGAGATAATCAGGGTGGCAAATATCTGTAAAATGCTGAAAATCTTATGCTTTTTTGGTTATAAGTAGTCCTGCAAGACTCACCATGCTCCTTGGGTTGTGACAAAATATGCACTTACGTACAAGAGCAAAAGTGTTTCTTTTCCAAAAAAATTGCTATGAGTCAATTGAATAGCCATAGACACAAAGACAAAATAAATCNTGGTTTTTAATCCTACCTCTTCCCTCCAGGAAGAATGTAGATCTAAATATCAAAGAAGTCGNAATAATATCTTGTTTGGAGAGATTCTCTAAACAATGGGCTACTGACATTTGGGAAGAGCATTGCAATAGACTTATGTATGCCATAGCAAATGACCCGAGACATTGTCATTGAGGATGAGGCAAGACNTTTCTGTAGCCATAAATAAAGAACTGTGCTTAAACTACTTGGGTACCGCATTTATTTACTGGTCTTGTGGACCTGAGCAGTACTTAAAACTTTTAGAAACNTAAAATAGCAAGCTTTGAGAAGAAAACAGAAATCTAGAGGTCAGCAAATNTTTCAGAAATAGGAAGCAGAGAGCATTGAGCACAACAGAAAATACTGGACAAGTAAAAATTAGGAGCTTCTCTAATATTCAGGTTGGCAAGCAAGCCTGACAACCTGAATTCAACTCCCAAAAGTTGTCCTCTGATCACCCCGACCCCCACCCCCTCCATGGTGTTGTGCACCCCCTCCCCCATGCCAGAGTACAGGAAACCCTGAGTGAGTGAAGTCGAGTGTGAATCTATGTTGTTCTCTTGGGCGCAGCCATGGGAGAACTACGAGGCCTCAGACCCACAAGACATTGACAAAGCTGGCTCCCCATGTGGGCTAGGCTCAAGAGACATGGCAAAGCTCTCCTCAGAAGTCTGAATATGAGTGTTGACGAATGACTTGAATAGTGTGTGCAATGACTAGCAACTGCTGCTTCCTCTTCTGGGATGTTTACAGACTGAAACTCCTACTCCAACTGAGACCCCCTCCTGTGGGAGCCCACAATTGACTCAGTTTCCCAGTTTGATTCTGAAGTCTATTCTGAGTCAATAGAGTTCAAGCTTGCTTGCTCCATGGCTGTGAGAAAGTCCTGATTAGCCCATAGGAAGGAACACACTATCTAGCTAGANNCAGGCTGCTGATGCCAGCCAGAGGTACATTGAGATAGAAAATGAAACTGCCTGCTCCTTGACTCAAGGACAGGATAGATAGCGGTTGAATGCCTGTGCTGTGCATTGTTCTACTTCTGTCCTTCAAGACTGTATGTAAGCTGGCTGTGAAATAAACTCGGGACTNTCCGGCATTGACTGGCAGTCCTCTCGACTCTTTCCTGTCTTCTTCATTGTCTTTACAATGTGCACACCTCTACCCAGCCACCCAGCTGACTGGTCGGCAGGCTCCGACACCCTCCTCCTCTGCTGAACCTAACAAGCATGCTGAGGGTCCAGGTTGCAGTGGGTCAGAAAACTCCAGCCTGATCCCTTGTGTCTGTCCTTTCTTCATGCCCTTGATGCCCTAATCAGGGTTCCAGGACCCAAGCCACATACCCATGCACTCAATACAGGGCTAGTACAGAGAATCACTGTGTCACTACAACTAGACATGTTGCTAAACAGACTTCCCAGAAGTGAAAAAAAAAGGAGTATGCAAATGACCACTCAGGCACAGGTGTGACGCGCAAGCTTGTAAATAATACTATTTTTACATTATTTTAATACACACTATTTATTGTGACTCTCCAATACTTCATTGATTGTTCTAGAACATTTGTGTTGATTTTGTTAAACTCATGTGTCCATATCTAAAGTGCCAATTCAAACAAGCTTTGTCAGTTTTTGTTATTTCCAACATCCGATAAACAAGGCATGTTGTTTGAGTTTGGTGTGCATTATTGACATTTTCTCTAACACTGGAAGTCCATGTAACCCATAAAGCAGCAAGNTGAGTCCTGATCAGTAGTATTTCCCAGTTTCCATGAATAAATATCCTCTGTAACCATTTTACATTATCTCCATGGCACACTGAGGAGTGATCCATTATTATATAGCATTTCTACCGCCTAGGTAAGAACACAGAGAGGTGAGTTTTGCAAGGAGGCAGTGTGTATTTGAGTATTTATTGCCTTTGCTTTCACTTAATGCATTTAAGTTTATGTGGCTTAATATTTTTTTNAAAAAAATAGTTATGTTCAACAACCAACTTTCAAAATTCTTGAGAGGTATCGTGGTACAATTCCAGCCTACNACGGAATCTGTCAGGAGAAAAAGGGATCAATAGTGGGAAAATCCCATGAATGGATGATTCCTTTCCTAGATCTCTGCATAACAGAAATGTACACGTATATTCACCAAAGACATTACATGAGTGTTCATAGTAGCACTGTTCATAACAGCCCAACATGGAAGCAAGTGTGAAATTCATCAATAATAAAAGAAAACAANCCATGATGAATTCAACAAGAATGATCAAACTATCATTACTCTTACCCACATAGATCAGCCTCATAAATGAAATGTTGAATGAAAGAAGCCATATCCTTGTGTTTACAACTATATGTTTATATTTACATACAATTCAAAACAGGTAACAATGATCTNTAATGTAAAAGTCACAGAAGTGGTGACCTCCTGAGGTTGGGACAATGGGGGAGTCTAGTATCTTGGCCATGTGTTTTTTCTTGCTTGACTGGGGCATGTGATGTTCCACTTAGAGAAAATTCATCNAAGTTCACAAGATCTGTGCACTCTTTGGTAGGTGTTGAATTTTAATAATTTACTTTNCAACACTCAGTCCTTAGATTTTAAAAGCAAATTGACCCAAATGATGATTCTAAAATAATAACACATTAGTTTCTTTAATTCATTCTGAAGGGGCTGGGACATAGACACCAGTAGGTTAAGTAATAGAAGTCCATTATCTCAACCACAGGATCTTGCACAAAGAATTTTACTCCTTTTGTGAGTCAGTCCTTTCTACTACAAAACAACAGTGCTGGTGGGCTACACAAATCAGCAAAGGGTGAAAGAAAAACCTTACCAAACACCTGTACCAGCCTTAAAAAGCTAAACCTTTCATGAAACTAATGTCAATAGTGTTATATCCAAATAGAATTCTATATGACTTAGTAGAAAGAAGTGGTCCTATTTAAAGTTTTAAAGAGACAGAGACTAGAGAGAAGGGACAAGGACAGAGGTTAAGAGCACCTGCTGCCCTTGCAGAGGACCTGTTTAGTTCCCAGCACCCACATCGTGGCTTACCATCACCCGGTGACACTAAGTCATGGTATCTGGTACTCTCTATTGACCTCCAAGGGTATGAAACACGTATGTTGTGTACTTACATACAGGNAATGCACTCATATATGTAAAATGAAAATAGGATACACATTTTATAAATTTTCAAGGATAAAACATCCTGTCCATTTTTATCTTTTGTCCTTGAGCCCTAGAGAAAGGAGAAATCAGTTGCAAGCTAACGAAACAGAGAGGAGAGGAAAGAAGAGAGTCCCAGTAGAAAGATCTGGATAAATGGTTGTGTGAGTGGCTGACAAACTGGAGGATTCATCAGCCTTCTATGTGTTCACTGGACAGAAAGGGCAGCTTTCTGCTGAGTCCAAGTTAATTGAACATTATATGCTGCAGATAAAANTGTTNCCCAGGGATTATTAATTCTCATGTATCTTTACTCAAGCCTTCAAATTAGCATGACAGTAGTTTCAAAGCNATTCTCTCTCCNTATACAGCACATTAAACTANTTCATCCAAANGCTAGATGCTATGGCTACATCGTGAGCCCCACTAGAAGCTTTCTTCCTCCATCACATTTCACATCTCATAAATTTTAATGCCTGCTTTGTCCTAGACTTTCCCTCCAATTGAGTTGTTTCACAGAACTTAAAGAATACGTGGAAATGGGCCTGAAGAGATGGCTCAATGGCTAAGAGATGGTATTACTCTTCCAGAGGACTGAGTTTGGTTCCTGGCACCCATGCCAGTTGGTATGCAAGTGCCTGTGTTCATGTATGTGCATGTGTGTGGTGGGTGCACATGTGTGTGTGAGTGCCTGTGCATGTACGCACACAAGAGGATGGAGACTCAAAGTCAATGTCAGGTGTCTTTGTCAATAGCTCTCCATCTCGTTTTTTTGAGACGGAGTCACTCTCTCAATCAGCTCACCAAAATTTGGCTAGACTGGTTGGCTAGGAAGCTCTACTCCTCCTGTCTCTGCTGCCTTAGTACTGAACAACAGGAATGCATGTGTTCAGCTTTGACATGGGTGCTGGGCATGGAACTCAGGTCCTCATGCTCACACATCAATCACCTTACTGACTGAGCCAGCTTCCCTTTTGTTAATTACACTTTTAATGTTTTTATTACACACATGTACATGTACTTATGTATGTATATATATATATATATATATATATATATATATATGGCGTGTGTATTCTGTGGTGTGGGTGTGCAGGAGGTCAGAGGAAACTTGCAAGAATCAGCTTACTCTTTCTGTCATGTGAGCCCCAGAGACTGAACTCAGGTTGCCAGGTTAGGGACAAGTCCTTACCCATGTAGGTAGCCCTTTGTTTCTTATTCTTAACCATTCTAAGCTAACAGAGCTTGGACTAGACATCATCTTGAATTTCATGTCGTGGCATTAGAGCAAGGATCTGTTGGCTCTGGAGATCACCCTTGGGACAGCTGTAAATTTAATCCACAGGTCCAGACTTACAATTGGGGATAATCTAGTCTCCATATGAGACTATAATTAAAGACCAAAAAAGAAAAGAGAGAGAAAACAGGAAGGAGAAACAGAAGAATCCATTATGCCCCAGTGCAATTTACTGGAGAGAGGGGTCTTGACAGCTGTACCACAGCTGGATTACCGCAATTTGAGTCAGAAGGAGAAAGCTATTATATAATGGTTTGATTTCCTCTAAGCCTCTTTACTTGGTTGATCTCAAACTAACATCAAAGATAAAGGTAAATTACCAATGCTGATGGTAAAAGCCTATTCATACAGCTCTGGACCACTGTAAGGGTTTTCATGTTTTTTAGTGTGATGGGGACACTATGTGAGGGGAAAACAGACCAAGGTTACTCAGAGGTTCTTAGGAGGCAGTTGTAACTCAAGATGACAGCACACTATTTAACCCGAATCCCTATATACTTAAGCTGGAGAGGAGTGCATGTAGAAAGAATGAAAATGTCTTCCCTAGGCATTGATTATCTAATTGTACAGTAACAAGACAAACAATAGCTATTGATTATCTAATTGTATAGTAACAGGACAACTGTTCTCCATACTATATTCCAAAAGATGAAATCTGCCAAGTGTAAGTGGAATTGTTACTTACTGAACAGTGACCTGTTTTAAGCACTGTTCCAGGCAAGTTTACAAACATTGTCTTAGCAGTTACAGCTACAGATATTTCCTTACCTGCCATTACCAATGTCACAAACATCATCTGTGCTGTCACTGTTTATTCCCATTTTATTGATGAGAAAGGCAAAGCTCAGAGTGGATGGGACTTCACAGAGAGAACAGATTTGTGTTCTCAGTATCTACAGCATGTGAATGTTCAGTCAACCTCAACAGAGTATAAATTTGGTAGATTTAATCTTTTGGAATATAGTATGTGCAAAAATTACCTATGCTCTGCAACCGTCCCTTCCAGGAATGGGTCTTATTTTCAAAGAAGCAGAAAACTGAATCTTGGTGATAAATGTATTGCTAAGATTCCAGAATAAGTCAAGTCTGTTATGCCATGAATAGGGACAAACAATTCTTGCAGCTAAAAGCATTTCTCTGTATGGGAAATCAAAACTGTGACTACATGCCAAGCCACTGACAAATAAACCTCAAATTCTAAGCTGCCACTTACTCTCTTAGAAGCTTTCGGAGAAAATTAATGAGTTTACCCAAGAATGAGTTGAATGAAGTCAATTTTCCCTGAGCTGTTTGATTGCTCACTGTTGTAAGGATTATAGGTTACTGGAGAGGGGTCACAGTCGGCCATGCAGCTGATGGACCAGCCAACACGGAGGGCTCATAATAAAGCAGGAAAGGAAGATCACTCCACATAAGGGATTAAGGTTTTAATTGGTTTTCTCAAGGCACTTGCAGACTCTATTCAGGAGCTAATTTTGAATTTTAAAGAAATATTTGATGAACGTAGTCATGACCATTTAGGGTTCTCTATTTTACATTCATAAATATTTATTAGACACAATGCCAGGATCTAAAAGGAAGACTAATAAATATTTACCAAGAACAGCCACCTATTAGACTTCTTAACTTAGTGCTTCCGACTGTGTTAATTTTGGCTGTGAATGTGCCAATTTCTATGCTTGCTTAGGACTCTAAACTTGAAAGGAGGAGAAGTGCCAGAGTAGCAGGAGTTATTTAAAAACCAACAAAAAAGGACAGGAAGAAAAGGACAGGAAGAAAAGGAAAGGCTAGTAGGAAGTGGTGGCTTAACTTACCCTCTTCTGGCCAATCTCCTTCCTCTGCTCAAATAGTCTCCCCTCTGCAGATTAGGTATGTCTCTCCTGAACTAGTGAAAAAAAAAATGATGCAAAGAAGCAGTGACTGTGAAGAACCCTTGGGTGGCCCCATAGCTGAATGGTGTGGGCCATGAGTGGGGTTGCAGCACTGCCTGTTTTCTATAGTAAGCCCCATCACCCATGGGTTACATAAGCATAGTATCTCAGTTAGGCTTTCTATTGCTGTGAAGAGACATCACCACCATGGCAACTCTTATGAAGGAAAACATTTAATTGGGGCTGGCTTACAGTTTCTGAGGTTTAGTTCATTATCATCATGGCAGGACTGGTAGTGTGCAGGCAAACATGGTGTTGGTGAAGGAGCTGAGAGTTCTTTATCTTGATCTACTGGCATCAGAAGAGACCTGTGTCCCACACTGGGCATAACTTGAGCGTATGAGGCCTCAAAGCCCACCCCCACAGTGACACATTTCCTCCAACAAGGCCACATCTCCTAATAGTGCCACTCTCTATGGGCCAAGCCCTCAAACACATGAGTCAATGGGGGCCGTACCTATTCAAACCACCACAAACAGTAACTGTATGAGCTGGGTGTAGTGAGTTGGCTAGCTGCATGATTTTGGCTAGTGCTTCTGGTTGCAGGACCCTAAGTCTGGTCCACCACTCCCATTCCTTCTTTGGATTCTGGGATCTACTAAAATTATATTCATAATTTGTTTTGTTTTGTTTCTGCTAAATAAACCAGGGTCCATTTCTATTGCTTATAAATAAGAGCATTAGATGATGGAATAACTAATTGAAGTTTCAAGAAACCTCGTTGTTTTATCTTTGGCACAGTGGTTGCAGATTAATCTACTGCTATCTTAGCCAGCAATTGCAACTCCACAGTACCGGCCTGCGTCTCTAGCAGTAGCCTGGCTGCTCGGGCTACAGCCTGGTGGGAATTCTGCTCTTGTAGGTACCGGGCCTGTCACTGCTGCTAAAGGTAGCTTTAACTAAATCTCTATCATTTTATTTATGAATAAGACTCAAGATTCGAGGAAAGATGTGGCTCAGTGGTTAAGAGCACTGACTGATGTTCCAGAGAGCCCGGATTTAGTTCCCAGGCCGTCTGGTGTCTGATCGCGCCAGGATTTAAAAAAAAGAAAAAAGAAAGAAAAAAAGACGCGAGATTCAAAGGTTGAGGTAAAAACCCGAGAGCTCAGAGAGGCTGCATTGCAACTGGCTAACCCTCTCTCCTTGGTGGTGTCAATGGAAGACCTGTGCTTTGGCTTTGCTGAACTATAAAAAGCTGTGTCATTCTAAACCCCACCCTACTACTTCCTGTCTCTCTCTACCTCTCCTGGATGCCCTCTGATGCTCTATGACTACTTCCTGTCAACTAGTTGCTAACTCAGCCTCCTGATCCAAGGTTAATTTTATTTAATTAACACAAAAGCAAACTTGGGGTTCACAGTGTGATCGAATATCCCCCAACAAAGCCTATGCTGGGTCCAACCAAAAAATCTCATGAACTAGATTTAGTGTGTTGTATATCAATTTGAGATCTGTGTGATAAATTAATAAAGCCGGGGAAGAAAAAATACCAATGGAGCCTATTCCAGCTATATCCCATCCTCCTANCCCCCTACCCCCTACCCCCACCCCTCACTAGTTATTGAAGCAATGTCTTTTTCAAGTGGCATTTTATTTTTGTCATTATATTTTATGAATGTTCTATAGTTCAAGCAGAAAGCAGCGGTTAGGTAGTCCATAGAATACATCTAGTTTAAGTCCTCCCCCCACTTTGGTTTTAGACTAGGTTTGCCTCAACCTCGTTATGTAGCCCAAAATGCCCCTGAATTTCTGCTTCTCTTACCTCCACTTCTCAAGTGCCTTTCTTATAGTCCACTCCAAACTCTAGTCTAAGATCTTGTAAATTTCACAGTATGACAAGCTGGCAGGGAAATACTTATTCCATACTGCTGAGAATAATAGTGCAGCCCAGGGGAAAATGCTTGAAGGAAGACAAGGAAACTGTGGTAGTTCAAATGTAATTGGCCCCTATAAACTATTAGGAGGTGTGGCCTTGTTGGAGGAAGTATGTCACTGTGGGGTGGGCTTTGGAGGCCCTCCTATGCTCAAGCTACTCTCAGTGTCACACTTCACTTCCTGTTGCCTATGGATCAAGATGTAGAACTCTCAGCTCCTTCTCCAGAACCATGTCTGCCTGCATGCTGTCATGTCCTGCCATGATGATAATGGACCAAACCTCTGAACTGTAAGACATCTCAGTTAAATGTTTTCCTTTATAAGACTTGCTGTGGTCATGGTATCTCTTCATAGCAATAGAAACCCTAACTAAGACAGGAATCTTTTCCCTCTTCTTCTTTAATGTTCTTACAGATCAGCAAATGTTTACAACAACCTGGAGACACTCAAAGAAGTATGGGCAATATGACTACCGTTAAAAGAGGTACATTTATTCACTCCTTCATTCACTGCTCAAGTGTTTTTCACTGGGCCTTTTAGATTTGAAGATGTGTAAAGTGTAGCCCTCATCCCCTGCAACTTGTAGTCCATAGGTAAAGTCATGTACAGTTCACCTGGCTAAAGTCCTGTGTAGCTTCATGCTACCCAAGAGATTTAGTTATGCATTAGTTTATATACCTATTCCTAATTACCACACCCTTGGAGTTGTTATTTTGTTGGAATTCACTTTATTATCTCAAGTCTAGAGAAATAAGCAGTGTACAATCAGGATGTTATAAATTAACAGATTAGGGAGAGATATGCTCCCTAGGGTGACAGATGCAGGTACATTAATTAGAAGAATGCACTTAAAATTATGAATCAATTGTTTTTAAAGTGAAAAGTGTGAAATTATGCCTTTAAAATTAGATTATTTATATACTTCAAGAACAAAATACAATTTCCTAATCAGAATGGCTTTCATCAAGAAAACAAAATAAAGTGCTGGCAAAGATGTGAAGAAAAAGGATCCC
>LZPO01066308.1:456671-468351 GCA_001675575.1 Neotoma lepida | reverse complement strand
GAATCTGCTTCCTAGCCTGGCCTTGGCTATGGCCGGAGGGAGAGAATAACTTCCAAATGTAACTTCTGGAATGTTTTTAGAAATCTCGATTTTCATGCATGAGCCTTGAGTTTATCTCTTCTCTCTAGGTGCTCCCTCACGAGTCTCTGAAAAACGTGTCACTGATTTGAATGGCCCTTTTTCTTGATTTGCTGAAAGTGTGTTACTGGTTAAGTGCTCTGCTTGGCACTCCAGGGAAGAAGACTCTTTGGTCACACACCTCCTCTGACATTTTCTTAAGTTTCCCTGGCTGACACACGGCTTGGGTCACTTACAAGAGATTTCCCATAGCGCTATCCTTATAGCCAAACCAAACAAAAATGAACCACAATATTTCCCTCATTGGGAGATCATAATTTTTTCCTGGTTCTATGATAATGATTCTATCACACATACCGTCCAGTAGGAAGGACAAGAACACAGATAAATACAACAGAGACGCTCATATGCTGAGAGTTCAGTCAGGACGCCNGTTACCCTCCCTCTCCAGCATCCACAAACCTCCTGATGGAGTATTTGAACATCTTTAGGGTATCATTCATTGAGCACTGGGCATCATGGCCNTGTTAAATACTTTATCTGTACAATAGAGTGTGATTTCTCTGCTCTATCCCTGGAGGATAGACATTAAAATCACCCATCTGTGGTCAATAGAATCAAAGGTCCAGATAGTTTAAGCCAGTAGCCTGGGTCACAAAGCTGAGTACTGTACTAGTTAACTCCCTGTATTGGATGTCTAAGAACGTAGGGCTGGAATCTGTCCATTTCTGGTTTGAGCTTTCTGGCTCCGCCATCATGGCATCATAGCAGGATCACCGGAAAGAGGAAGAGATTACACAGCCAGACTGGAAACAAGAGAGGTTCAGGCGGATGCACCAGGTTTGTTCAGAACAACTTGCTTTCAACAGCTAACTGGGTTCCCTCAAGAGTTATATGAATTCCTTCCCAGTATTGTGTCCTTGATGACCTAAGCATCCCTAACCGCTCCCTTAAAGTTTCTACCGAGTCAGCATCTGTATAGTGTGAACCTTTGGGGGACATACTTAGACACATCTGTACAAAAGCACGCAGTGAGCCAAGTTCTACTTCTCTCTGAAACTCTTCTACTCTTAACCATCTTCTACACAAGCACCCGGCAAAATTCTCATGGACCTCCCATCTTCNTGCTTTCGGGATTGTTTGCCCCCTATGCTCTACTCATGAAGCCCCTGNCCACTGCACCATCGTATTTTTTTCCCTAAGCTTGGGTTGAATCCTAAACCGTAATTTACTCCTCAATTTGCCCTGGAACCATCTCAGCAGGCTTGGCACCGCTCTGTGTAATTCATAAGGCAAAATGGCCACAATGTTAATAGGAGATAATGACTCCCTATGTCTTCCCTTATATTAAATATCTGTTCCTTAATGACCTCAGAGAGGACCAACTATGGGAATTTGAAGTCATGTAGCCGTCTCAGAATGGGGACGTTTCTAGATAGAGGTGGTACTGGTTGAACTGAGTTCCCCCAATTCATACACTGAGGTTTTAACCTCTAGTACTTCAGAATGTGACTGTAAGTGTATTGTAAGAAGTAATTAAAATGAGTCATTGACATAAACTAGAGTTCAACCTAACTGTCACAGAGGAGAGGTGGCCTGAGGACACAGGGAGGAAGTGGCCGTCAGCAAGCTTCAGAGGGAACCCTAATCTTGACCTCTNGTTTGCAGAACTGAAAAATCTGCCAAGTCTTTGATTCTTGGTTCTGGCAGTCCTAGCAAACCAATGTGACAGGCCTTGTCAATTTTGCAAATAATAATCCCATCTGAGGCCAGTGCAGGCCAGCAAAGCCAGACAGACTCCTCGACTGGAGGGGAGAGGGGACCACCCCTTGCCTGGCTCCTCTCCTCAGTGCTTTGTGGTCAGCATTCTAAGCCTTGTGATGAGATGTATGAGATCACCTTTAAGGAGCCAGACGCAAGGGCAGGGCAGGGCATCCGAGCTAAAAACAGCCCAGAGTCCGGCACCTGAACCTGAGTCCCGCCATCTATGATTCAACCACAGGATATCTATCCATCACCCTCTCTGAGCTATAGTTTTGTGAAGCAATAATCATGAGGCCATTTCCTGGGCAGTTTTGAAGAAGCACTTGGAAAATGACATTTCAAAGAGCGCAAAATGAGCTGAGCTGGAGGCCAGTGTGGAAGGATCACAAAGATCAGCCTGCCTCAGAATAAAAGGTGGTGGGGGCTGAGGATCACACACACACATACACACGCGCACGCACGCACGCACGCACGCACACACGCACGCACGGACACACAACCTAGCACTGACTCGCTTCCTTTTTCTTCCCTGAAGAAGGTAAGAATTCATTACAGGTGGCACCTGGTCACACACCTCGCATTGGGAGGCTCAGATTTTGGTTTACATTTTCTGAGTAACATAGCATTTCCCTTATCTGGGCTTCCTTCTGTTCCCACCTCCAGTGATGCAACCCCCTCCCACAAGGCCACACCCCTTCCAACAAGGCCACACCCCTTCCACACCTACTCCCATAAGGCCACACATCCTACCACAAGGCCCAACCATCTGGGTTTTACTAGTAAGCAGATGAAGGACTTTAAAGAGGTTAGACTGGGGAAAGTCTGGAAGGTGGGAGCCAGACAGCTTTCACAGGGATCTCTGACTGGCTTCAAACTACTGCTTCTACCTCCTAAGTGTTGAGATCACAGGAATGCACCACCAAGCCCAGCTAATCTTTTGTTTTTATTTTTATTAGGGGGCAGGGCTGGTTTTCATAGCTGTCTCCTGACACCTGAAGAGTGACCTATAGAAGACCCCTGTCATCACCTGGGAGCTGGTCGGAAAGGTGGGGTACCCAGTGCATCAGCTTTNGTGGAGTCAGAGTCTGCATTTAACAGTCCTGGGCAATTCTTATGCACATCAGAGCTCTGAAAAATACCAGCCTAAAGGTGAGATGATGGTCTTGAGTATGGGCAGGGCTTCTGATCAGTCCTTTGAAATAGCGCCCCAAGCAACTAAGACAGTATGTGTGGATAATGGGTCTTCAGGATGCTCTTGGACCTGCCTGGAAAAGCAAGCCATCCCAGAAGGCAGCCGTGAAAGAAAGAAAAAGATAAAGAAAGGATAAAAGCAACTCACAGTGCCTAAACAGTATCACTTCTCCCCCTCACATTAGCATCTCACACAGAAGGCCTCTGAGGGTTAGTAATGGTAGAATCGATACTTCTTGTGCTACAGTGAGTGGAGGCCAAGATTATTTCGTTTGAATAATTTATCATCCCCCAGCATTAGAAGTTGAAGACTTGCCAACTACTACTGAATTCTTTAGAACGTTGTAGNCCTTTCTGTCCTTTCCTGGCTCCATCAGGCAAGCTCTAAAAACTCCTTTTGTCTGAAGTGGCCATGAAGTCTCCTTCTCAGGGTCTCCATGTAGCTAGCTTTGTCAAGGAGAAAAAGATAAAGAGCATGGAAAATGTGGACTAGTCTGCTCTATTCCTGGTCCACCATTGTTGGGACTCTTAGATCACCTTCTCCAAAAGGGATGGAGAAGACAAGTGTGATGTCACCACCTGTAATCCCAGCTCTGGCAGTCCGAAGCAGGAGGCTCATAAGTCCAAGGCCAGCCTGGGCTACAGGAGATCGTATCTTAGAGCAACAAAACCAAACCACGTCAATAACAAAACAGTGATGGAGAATTGGAATTGGCTGGCAAGAATGACATAGGAGTGGCCCAGAGAACTCAGTGAGGGACCTGTAGCTCATGGTTTTCCTGCCTCACTCTCCTGACTGCTGAAATTACGGGTATACAACATCATATCTGGCCACATTTAACTATTGGGAGCCATTTATTTATTTTCTTTTGAGGTAAAATTTAAAATAAATAAAATGCTCAAATCCTTAAAGATGTGTTTGTTGAGTATAAATGGAGGCTTTTCTCTGTCCCTCCCTGTCCCGAGGTCCCTTGTAAGNCTCACTNAGAGGCTTGATATTAATTACAAACCGTTTGGCCTATTGCTCAGACTTACTACTAGCTAGCTCTTACAACTTAAACTAACCCATTTCTATTAATCTATGGATTGCCACATGGCCATGGCATTACCTGTCTGCTGGCATGTTGCTCCTTGGGTGGCTGGATGTCATCTCCCAGACTCCACCCTTCTTCTCCTGTATCTCTGCTTGGATTTCCCGCCTGCCTCTATCCTGCCTTGCCATAGGCCAGAGCAGCTTTATTTATTTACCAATGGGAACAACACATATTCACAACATACAGAAAGATATCCCACATCAGTTGAGTTTTTATATATGCCTATATCCACATGGTTCAAGCCTCTATCAAAGTAAAGAATATTACTTTTCAGTGTGTTCCCTTATGGCCTTTCTCGGTTAATTCCATTAACTTCCCCCTCCTCAAATGTACCACTGATGTAATTTGCATTGTTATAGATCAATTTCTTTTGTTTGATAGCTAGCTTATCTTTTTCATATATACTTTTCAGATTCTAAAATTTCAGTGGTATTGTATCACACAGCAGACCATGCTTGTGTTTGGTCTAGTTTTTTTTTTTTTTTCTTTTTTCATTCAGCATGTTTTTGAGGTGCCTTCATGTTATTTTGTGGTTCAGCTCACTATGGATGGTACCACCTCTAGGCAGGATGCTACAAGAAGCAGGATGAGCAAAACATAAGGAGTAAGTTAGTAAGCAGAACTCCTCCATGGTCTCTGCCTCAGCTCTTGCCTTGGGTCCCTGTCCTGACTTCCCTTCATAATGGACAATTACTGTATGTTTGGTCATGTTTTTTATCACAGTAATAGGAGCCAAACTAAAACAGTTTTAGTTAGGTACCCTCCGGGTGCTGTGTGAATTTTATCCCCTCTAGCATGGAGCTTGGCTCTCCGAGGGCACTCCCACTGGTGTGTTGTCTATAGGGAGTCATCAAGGCACGACCACNACCACAATGGAGCAGCCTCTTTCTAGCTTGGCTGTTGGTTAGTCTGTGTTTGGCTTGTGGTGGGACAAAGATGCACTGGTATTTCTGCCACTCTTCCTGTCTTNTCTTGACATCTCAGAAGGTCTCCTGATGTCACCGTCTTCTCAGGAGTCTCCCACAGAGGCCCCTGGAAAAGAGCTAGCATGTTTGGGAGGACCCCTTCCCTCCTCTCGTGTTTAAGCTCCTAGTCCAAATTGTTGTGCTTTGGTTACATGTAAGAACATGCTAAAATCATAGCTGTTTTCTTCTTCTTTCTTTTTGGTNTTTTGAGACAGGNTTTCTCTGTGTAGCTTTGGCGGTGCCTTTCCTGGAACTCACTTGGTAGCCCAGGCTGGCCTCGAACTCACAGAGATCCGNCTGCCTCTGCCTCCTGAGTGCTGGGATTAAAGGCGTGCGCCACCACCGCCCGGCGGCTGTTTTCTTCTTTTCATGCTTCTTTGGGCAGCCATGTCTTCCTCTACCTCTGCTGACCCTTAAATGAGTCCTTTCTTCCACATTGGAGGGGCTCATTGTCTCATGGCCTCACCCTTCAGAGGGGTCAAAAAAGCTTTAAAAATGTGTGTGTGTGTGTGTGTGTGTGTGTGTGTGTATGTGCATGCACACACAGGTGCTTGAAGTGGCCAGAAGAGGGCATCAGATCCTTCTGGACCTGGAGTTACAGGCAGTTGTGAGCCTCCTGATGTGGGTACTGGGAACTCAATTCCAGTCCTCTGTTAGACCAGTATTCTCTCTTAGCTGATGAGCCCTCTCTCCAGCTGCTGAAGTGCTGGGCTTTTGTTGTTAGGGTAGAAGCTATGTTCTCTCACTGAGCAAAGCAGATTTTCCACCATACTTATTTTAACAAACACCTGCTGAATGCTTTGCTTGGCAGCTCTGTGACCACAGAGAAGACCAGAAGACCATAAAACACAGTCTTTGCTCTCTGCTCCCTCAGCATGGATTGAGTCTGAGGAGGAGCNATCACAGGTAGTGTGGTAAACAGACACGGAGTCTGTCTGGGGCAGCCATGGAGGCTTCATCTGGGAAGCAGAACTGGGGCTGNTAGCTCGCCGAGGAACAGAAATGTCCAGGTTGGTAAAGGAGGTAAACACATGCAGGCAGAGAAGATGCCTCACTTCTAGTCAGTGATATGAGAGAAGATCTTCAGGGGACCCTGGCCCTGAACCCCAAATTTCTGCTTACTGCTGGGGTTTTCTGCCAGTGAGCCTCAAAGGTCTCATTAGGATGCAAGCCCATGTATCAGTTACATTTGACGGCTGTTTCTGTAAATTCCTGGCAGAAGCAACTTCAGGGAGGAACGACTCGCTTTGGCTCATAGTTTCAGATATGTGGGAGAAGGCGTGGCAGGGCAGTTTTCATCTTGGCCAATGGGAAGCAGAAACAAAAGCATAGGATGGATCTCATGAGATACAGCCCCAAGGACAGATCCCCAGTTAACTACTTACTCCTACTAGGCCCTGTCTCCTACTCTGTGCAATTCTCAATGATATCATCATATTATCATGAATCCATCAGGTATTAATTTCTTGATTAAGTCAGAGCTTCCACAGTCAAACTATTTCTGCAAATATCTTCATGGGCACACCTGAGGTATTACTAATCTCCCAGGCACATCTTAATTCAATCAAGCTTTCATAATTAACTGTCTCAGTTACCTAAAACTTCTACCAGACTGTCCTCCCTACAAACACAAGCTTAGGCAAGTGGGCCTCCCAGTCCCCATTGTCATTGTCACAGCTGTATGACATACTCACAATATACTGTCCCTGGGTCTTGTTTGCTTCTCGAGAGTTGGATGGTTGGATCATCTAACATCCCAAGCCCCGACTCCTCATCCCCATCCAGCACCCCTGGAGGAGCTCAGGAAGAGATGGATGAATTGAACTGAACAGTGTTCCTGTATCCCCTGCTGGAACAGTGGCTGAGCCACTCTGAAGCTACTGTCCCCTGTGTCTGAGCACACACCCTCCAGAAAAAGTCAGGTATCTGTGAGGGTCACATATAGAACCTCTGGCTATTGTGTTTTTAATAGACTAGCGGGAGTTATCTTATTCCAGGCAATCACCACCTCCCGGAAACTTCAAGTTTGGACTTCTCTAAATGTTAACTTTTCAGGAGCTAAATTATTAATCCCTTCCTCCAACCCAGAGACATTTTGATTGCGGCTTTTACTCTTTAAATTTTGAATGATCTCAGAGTCTGTTCCTGCCTGCCTCGCACGTAGTAAAAACTGCAACCGGAGGATAAGGAATTGCTGGCTCGGCAGCACNGGCTTCCACTGTGATTTTACGGAGCACAGACCTTCCTCTTTCGCTGAGGAAACAAGGATGGTATCTNTGTTCAAATGTGACATTCTTTCCCCTGGGAAGTGCTTTCAGACATANTTGGTTGTGCCTCCTGCTTTAGCCTACCTCCTTGCCTCTCACAGCAGAACAATTTCACATTTTTTTTTCCAGAACAATTTGGGGTACACAGGATAAAAAGGTGCCTTGAAATTCAAAACGCTACCATCTTCTATCAGTTAAGTGTGGGAACGTTAGGGCTGTCAGATAAAAATAGGATAGTTTGTGTGTGCATAGTTCAGTAATGACCCTAATGTCCAAATAAATAAAACAGCAGACACTTGCAGTGATGTTTGTAGTTTTGGCTGCAGAGCTGAGGGAGAAGTAAAATCTGGAGCATCCGGGTGGGCAGCCTCAGAGTGACCTTGCAGAGAGGTCATGATGGAGCTGGCTCTCGNAGATGTGTCACAGCTGACAGTGTGAGACATTCCCATAGGAAGCGGAGACAGAAAGCAGTGGTATGGGATTAACTGGTGCTTCTGATTTCATCCACCCAATTTAACCAAATACCCACATTCTTTAGATTTCCTATATTTTCTCTTTATTATGAAGTAGAATCAAGCCACCACCAAGGAAGGCGCTCTCTTGGATTATGGGTCCGTNTTGCTGACTCCTTCTATAGTTAACTCCCCAAGTGTTTCTGCTGGGCTGTGGAGGACCCCAGGGGTTTCCTAGTGAGATCTGAGCTCGCTTTACCCTGCAGGGCTGCATTAGGGGATGGCTTGACTCCATGCATGGTTACCAGGGGATTGGAAGGGTCTACACTTGGCTGTGCTAGGGTGAGGTCTTTTGCCCTGCCCCTTGGCATTCCTATAAAAAGCCCTTTAGATGAACCAGAAGGGGCCAGTGGATATTGATCCAGGCCCTCACTAGGCTATCCTGTGTTTCTATCTGTCTCTCTCCCCTCTATATTTCTATCTAATATTTCTTATCCCTCTCTCCTCAAAACTTTTCCTGGGGGAAAAGTGGGAGCAGGTCCCCCACACTGGGCTTCCATTTCTTTCATGATTTTGCTTCCCATTTCTTCCCACAGCCCTCCTGACAGATCTCCCTTCCCTCGCTATGGCTCAGCACCCCTGGTCTCCCCTCACCCGTTAGAATGCAGTGAGCTATTAGAAGAGTCTTTTGGATGGGGTGTGAAAATGGAGTCACAGTTAGCAAGAGGATGCACAAAGCTCTGTATCTTTATCAGCAACGCATATTTAATGAATGTCTGTCGAATCCCTGTTGGACTGATGACTCTTCTTGTCACTAGGACAAAACACCCNGCAGAACAACCTAGAGAAATAATATATTTGGCTCCTGGTTCAGAGATTCCCATCTATAGCCCTTGCTTCTCTTGTTCTCTTGATTCTGCCTCCACCGTGAGACAGAATATTGTGGCAGTGGGATGTGAGGAGGAGACTGTTCACTTCGTGGCAGACAGGAGCAGAAAGGGGCTGTAACTGGGAAGCAAAATGGTAGGCAGGGGCCAGGGCAAGGTAGCAACGACCTGCCCCCTTTAACCCTGCCTCATCTTCCACAGGTCCACCAACTTTCAATTTTTCAACCAATCCAAATTTTGAATCCATCAATGGATTAAAGCACTCATTAGGCCAGAGCCGCCACTGTCAACTGTTTTGGAAAATGTCCTCACNGACACACCTTTACAAATCTCAACCCAGTCCACTTGACAGTCAAGATGAACCATCACACCTACTGTTGAGAAGTTGTAGAAAGTCTTGTTGTAAGCCACAGTGGAGCATGTTAAATATTATTTGGGAGGAGAAAATGTGTGGGAACCTGAGGGACTGCTCCCCTGGGACATCATGGGACACACATGGGACAGAGTAGTGTCTGGGAGCAGATCCAGGCTTGGAGAAGTCTGCAGATGGTGTGATTCATATGGCCTCTTAATGAAAAAAAAACAAAAAACAAAAAACAAGAGACCTTGATCCTATAGCAGTTTTACAAAACAATAAGTGCTCATGTGAATTCATTGCCAATACCTTACCCGTGGCCTTGGTAGAGGCATGTGCAAGTGAAGGTATGNAGCTTAAATCTCATTGCCTTTGCAGGAAATATACCCCTGGAGANGACATTTAAGTGGGTGTCCAAGGTTGTCTCAAAAGTTGTCAGAAAAACAAAGAGAGGATTATTTTCCTCGGCGAAACTATTAGTATTTGCAAGGACCAAAGACACAAAAATGGTGCATATCACAGTGCTAATTACATGGAAGCCAGTGATGAGAGATGTCACAGACATCATCAAGATGTCTTTTATGTGAGTGACAGGGATATAGTACAACAGGGATCCTGATTATATTCTGTAACCATGTTCCATTTTACCAAGGAGCAACATGACCAGACTTGTTTAAATGAATGTCCTGGAATAGGATGAAGAACTTCCTTCTGGCAGAAGTGCCTGACACATTGGTGACAGATAGCTGCTGAGTTTGGAATTGCTGAGTTGATGCTTCAGTGGATGAATTAGGACTGTAGATTTCAATGTCAGAATAGACTGACATTGTCTCTGTAGGACACTGATCAGCCATGGAGAGGCACTGTGGTACTGTCAATGAGAATGGCTCATATACTTGAATGTTTGGTCTCCAGTTGGTGGAACTGTTTTGGGAAGGATTAGGAGGTGTGGCCTTGTTGGAGAAGGTGTGTCATTTGGCGGTGGTGGTGGGGTGGGTTCTGAGATTTCAAAAGGTCACACTAGGGCTAGTCTCTCTGTCTTACCATCTGAGCTATAAGCAAGCCTCTAATTAAATGCTTTTTTTATAAGTTGCTTTGGACGTGTTTTCTCTTCACAGCAATAGGACAGTGACTAAGACAGACATACCACATCCTGTTTGTGGACACATACACCAGAGGATCCCAGGAACAACCCTATGTCTCCCTCTGGTGCCATCTCTCTCCTTGGAGCAATGATTCAATATTCACTCATCCAATTTTTGGGACAACACTGCTGAACGTAAGTATCACGGTTAATGAGAATCAAATATAAATGATATACAAATGTTAACTATTCATTTTTACTAGTGCATAGATAAGTACATTATTGTCTGTTATTATATATATATATATATTATTGAAGGTAAAAGGAAACAAAATCTGCTTTGAACTTTAGAGACCTTAAGAAAACACTTTTCTACTCTGCTCTGGATATTACTGTCACACTCATTAGTTCCAAGGATCTTTCATTTTCATTTTATGAGGTTTCAGTTCATTGTGGTCAATTGCAGTCCAAAATCACTAGGTGGAAAATTCCAGAAGTAAACATCTCAAAAGCTTTAAACCTTTATCATAGTAGAATTGTACAACCATGACAAACATTTTATTACTTGCTATTCTTCATGTCCTCCGGTGCTTGATGGATAAAGAAACTTTGTCATAGTGTGTCTAGGATAAAGCATGACACCATTGTTAGTAGTGTCTGAAGTTGCAGGTGTGCCTGGAGTGCTGGAGTGTGTCCTCGAGGATACAGGGCACTGTAATACATTCACCATCATCAGACATCCAGGAAGAGGGAGCAGGGGNTTCCTAAGCCATGGCTTCAGGAAGGGGGCAGTGAGGGAGTCACCCTCAGCACTGCATGAATGCAGAAGGCGAATTTCTATCTCTGCTCTGGTCTCCTTTGAATGAACCTGGTTTGCTGTAGGGTCCATGTTTGAGTTTCCTTCCACCAATTCTGGATCCTGGCATCATGGCCCTGGTTTCCTCACTCTAACACTGCAGAGCAGAGCGGAGTCCCCTTTAGAGCTTTGGGAGAGACAAAGAAAGGCCCTTGCCTGGATGCCATCCTCGACAAGATTTCTACTGCCTTCTGCTCCTGCCAGGGTGGCAGCCAGACATGACTCTCCCATCTTCAGAATGGCTTAGATGGATGCCTTCTGAGTTGGCTGGACCCTGCCTCTGCCCCTGCCCTGCTCTCTGTTTTCAGTAGCACTCCAATGAATCTGCCAGTCCCTTGTAGCCACGCAGCACGTGGGCCACTTCTTTAGCTTTTTCTTTCATATATATATATTCAGTCTTCAAATAGACTCCTCTGAATCTGGGCAGGTGGCCAGCACATCGCAGCACAACAGGGAATATTTGACCATTTCCTCGTGCTGAGTCAGCAAGGGCTGGGGAGATGAAACATCCATGCTCATCTTTAGGGGCCAAGGGACTGTTTTGGACTCGGTGTCAATATTGGCTTCTTACATGTACTTCTAGTGTGGGAGGGTCAGAGCAGAGGTGTCTGATGTCTTTCTTTCTCTCCTTCCCTTTCTAGCCACATTCCCTGCTCAACTCCCTCCTCTGTCTCTGGTCTCTCTCTG
>LZPO01066308.1:414679-431311 GCA_001675575.1 Neotoma lepida | reverse complement strand
GCACCATGGGGCGTTGACTCCATTAAACTATGTGTTATCGCTATTAAACCCTTGTGTTACCTAGTTGCTCTAAGCATTTGCTGTCAAGAATACAAAGGTTCTTTGGTTCCCAAACTTCATTTCTAGTTGGTCTCTAATAGGAGCAGAAACTCAAGCTAGCCAATGGACGATGCTTTAAAACAAGCTCTATTTTAACTGAAGGCAGAGTATTCACGTACAAACAGACCCTCCCAAGCCACAGGAACTTATCTGAGGGCTCCTGAGGTTGGGTGGTAAAAAGATCAAAGAAGACACCATTTGTTACCTGAGAACTCTTATCCTACGATGTCCACTCTTTTCAGAGCATGTCACAAATCTGTCCCTAAAACTCAGACCTCCGGAAGAGCAGCTTATGGGATTTGCCATTTCTATAAGTAACTGTCAAACTCAGCATGGCTTGACCTACTTCTGGCGTGAACTCTGTATTTTGAATACTCCTCCAAGGGCTGGACTGGGAACCTGTAAGCAATTTGAGGCCAAGTGGCAAAAGAAATAAATACACCTTTCTCCTCATGTCACTCAGGAAGCCCGAGCTGCTGCCGTGCAAAGAAGTGGTGGGCAGTCTGGGAGCACCCTGCTGTCTTCTGCCCCTGCCCTTGCTGTATGTGGGAGCGGCTGGACTTGGACAAGGCCCATGAACATGTGCACAGCCAGGCTNCTAGGAGTTGCAGTCATGTGATCACTGACTGGACAGACCTGCTCTGTCAGTACTGCCTTGACAGTGAAGCGCAAATCCCCACTGCTGTCACCACTCCTAGTATCAGGCTGTCTCATTTACTATGGACATAGGATTTTCTTTCTTTCTTTTGAGACAGGGTCTCATTATGTAGCCTTGGATGGCCTAGAACTCAAAGAGATATACCTGCCTCTGTCTCCCAAGTGCTAGGATTAAAGCTGTGGACCACCATGCCTGTGGGTTTCCTTGTTTGCTTGTGTGTTTTTTGTTCGTTTGTTTTGTTTTTGTTTTCCAGTGCAAGAATACATGTGGGCATGTGGGCATATGTATNAGAACAGAATTCAGAGCTGACAGATGTGTGTCACCATCGTCATATTCTATTAGGGCACAGTTTTTACTTTATTCATTACCTGATTCCAATGAAGAAGGTTGGTTTAGAAGATGACAAACTGCTGATCTGTACACCAAGGTGGCCTCCTGAGAACCCAAAAGCTAGNCTTGTAGTTCTCAATGAAAGAATTTTGTGTCTGTGCAGTCCAAATACACTATAGCATGGCCCACATGAAGCCATGCAGTGTGTAGAAGTCCTGACAGACACGCATGCACGCATGGTTTCCACTCACTCAGTTTTCACACTTGTACCGAGCCACACANAGAGAAAGCAAGTATACCCCAGATACAAATCCCAGACTGAGAGAGAAAGACTAACCCAGACCAGAGGACAGAGTCAGATCAAACCGCATCCTCATGATTTTGAGGACAGTCAAAGTAAACTTTCTTAGAAGTTACTCAGGGTGTGTCTTTCTGCCTAANCCATTTCCCAGTACACTTCATTCCTGCCCTGTTACAAGGACTCCTGAAACCACTGTCCAGGATCCGCTCCAGGCTNCCTANGCTAGGCAGCTAAAGGCAGAGCTGATGGCTAAGGGAGCAGTACCCAGTTTACCTCCATGGATCCTGGTTCAGCTGGTCCTGCTTCTCCGGTGTGACTGTCGCTGGTGAGACCTGAGGGGCTGTGGGCGGCTAGCTTCTCCTTTAAGGCATGCTCCAACAACTTTTTGTTGAGGATCCGGGCCACATTCTCCGTGAGTGTGTAGCCGGGGGGTGCAGATAAGTCCTGTCTCACGGGTGTGCTCTCTCCGCCATCCTCCTTGCACATCTCTGAGCCCACCCCTAGGGGGCTGGGTGACCTTCCTCGGGAACTAGTGCCTGTCTCCTGGCCTGGCCCCAGCTCCTGGCGAGGTTCTGCTGAGCGAGAACGGCTCCCAGCTCGCATCCCGACNGGACTGTGGTCAATGATGTTGAAGAGGCTGGAGAGGCCATCGTTGATGGTGGTGTGCACAGGGCTCTCCCTTGTGGTGGTGGAGCGGGCCCAGGCAGACTCGCTGAACCCTTTCTGGGCCATGCCTGGTGAGGTCCTGCTATTTGGCTGGTCAGCTTTGGAGAGGGGCTTTCTCTGAAGCTTGGGAGAACCATACTTTGGGGAGCAGCAGGTGCGTTCAAACTTGGCCTGCACCTTCTCGATGGCAGGGGCCACCTGTCTGCTCCTAAGGCTTCGGGAAGGAGAAGACACAGGTGTAGTGCCACCTCCGGCTTTTGGCGTGAGACACTTGTGGGGGCTGCTGGTGACACCGCCGGCACGCAGGGCTTCAGTCTGCAGGCCCACACTGATTGTCTGGGTGGTCTGTGTCCCTGCTGTCCTGGACCCGTTGGTCTGGCAGGCCATATCCCTGACTTGTGGCTCAGCGGGACCAGAGCAGATGGCATTCCTGACAGAGAAGGCCACCTCCTTCATGTCATCACTCATGTTCTTAGACATATCTAGGCTGTGCAATGGGGAGGGGAACCCCAGGGAGGGGCAGACAGGTCTGTCTAGGGGGTGGAGGGACCCCTCCACATAGTCTCGGGAGTGTCTGGGTGGGGTACAAGGCCACCTGTTGAGCACAGGTTCTGGATGACCTCCCTTGACATCTGCCAGGTTCCCTCTTGCTCTGCTCATAGGGAAGGGGCCCTCAGGGTCCACTCGGCTCCTGCCCTCACCACCCGACACTATACTGTCAACCCGGCGGATAGCAGGTGGGCTGTGCAATACATGCACCCCAGACTGCTCGGTGAGGACATGGCTCCGCAGTGGCTGCTTCTGGCAGTGCTCTGGACTGGTCATGGTGTCTGTAGTCATGGTGACACTTGTGGTCAGGTACCAGGAGGAATCAGGGAAAGCCTCTGTGGTGGCCTCATGTCCTACCCGCCCCACCTCGGTCCTGTCTGCCCAGAGGTCTGGAGGCCTATCGGTCCCAGCCCTGGGGGGAGTGTAGTCCCAGTTTTTGCTGTTGAACTCCTCAATGTACTTCAGGTCATCGGGAGACAGAGGTGGAGTGACATCCTCCTTGCTGCTGGCAGATGGTAGGCCCTTCTCAGGCAGGAATGGGGAGACATCCATGAGACGTTGGAATTCAGACATACAGGACACAGACACAGCCCTGGGGAAAGAAGTAAAACAGGTGTCAGCTCTGGGCTGTGCTCTACACAAGACGTGCCACCCATGGATGTGCCTGCCTCTACCTAACTCTTAAAAATAGGGCCAGCCACTCGATATCCTGGGTGGCTGATATGCTCANCCCATGAATGCCCACAGTTGTATAGCTATGCAATTGCACCTGCAGTCTTGCCTTGGTCTGAATTTAATAGGGCTACCCCCTCGATGGCTGCACAGACACGTGGATTATCTACCCCCAGTCATAGCTAATTCCAGATGTGGTCTGGCCACTCAACCCTCTGAGGAACATCATCCTCTACTGGCTTCTATCGACCTGTACAGATGAACACGCCATAATCTCTCGCTACTGTGAGCCATAGGATGTGGCAGAGAGCGACTCTGGTGAAACACCTACAGGTCCACATCTCTTTTCACCCAGCCAGCCTCATCCTCCACTGGCTTGAAGGACTAACAGTCTCCAAAGGCCACTTGGAAGATACAGGAGGAAAACAGGGAAGTGGTCAGCTTCCAGTCTTGTTTCAAACAAGAATCCAATCAAGCCCACCCAATTCGGTAAGAGGGTGTACTCTCCTCTCTCAGCTTTCCTCTCTGTAGGCAAGTGGTCTCTCCGTGTGTGTTCTTTCTNTCCTCTGTAGGAGAAAAACTCCCTCAGACATACAAACAACAGTANAGCGGGGAAGAAAAGTGAGTTACANTAGCCATCACCCAGTGCGTATGAATATGGGTGCAGATCCCGAGGGCTAGCATTTCAACNCCTCATTCAATTCGACATAAATTTGTTGAAATGCTTTCCATCTGCTCTTCAGTCTCCACAGAGGTGGTGGGGTGCCATACTGGGCAAGTCAGGAGGTGGCTGGGGTATTCATGCAGCTTGCCTATCCACCAGGGCAAACAAATGGCCAGAGGCTGGGGATTGGGTGTGCCCACCACCTCAGGTGACAGAACCTCTGTGGCCTGGAGTCACTCCAACTGCAGCATAAGTGGGAAGCAACTCACCATTCCACTAGATCAGTTTCCCCTCACCTTGACAGACAGTGTGTAGCTAGGGTTCTAACCCAGCCCTGGCCCACGCCAGAGGAGATCCCAGACCCAGTGCGCAGATCACCCCTCTACAGAACCTGGTAATAACAGTAAGGCCAGACTGGGGCTCTTCTGTGAGCAAGTCTGAATATTCAACTGTTGCTACACAGAACCACCAGTGGCAGTCATGGGTGGGGGCTTCGTGCCTCTGGGGTTAGCTGGATGGAGGAACACGGGGATGAGAAAGAATGGAGGGGCATGGACCTTAGAAGTGGCCATGTTTGATGAAACAACAAGACTGGGATACAGAGGAAACACGTTCAGGTGCCTCCTGATGCAAGAGATACGGTAGGACCCAGCATATGGTTAGAAGACAGAGGGTGCATGGCCAGGGAAGAGGATGGCAGTTCATAGTTTTGTTTTGGACATTTTGATGCTACTTAAAATTTACAGCCCCCATGTTTGACTACTTCTGTTATCAACAGAAGCCAATAAGATTTAAAAACACAGTTATAGTGCAAAAGAGAAACAGAGAGATGGGAGGCCTGGGCTTTCAAAAGCAAACGGGTTGAAGCCTTCACCTGGACACAGAGCTGTGGGGCAAAGCAGTTGGAGGGACAGCTAAACCGGGTGGGCTGCTTCTCTGTGTTGGATACCGACTGGCTTCCTGTGTGTTCATACGTGTAAACTGCACAAAGAAAATAAAATTACAAAATCTTCAGGAATCTGAAACTCTCTTATTTGTGGATAAGGCAACCGAGGCCCAAAGCACTCGAGTCCCAGACCCAGGGAAACAGAGCAGTAAGAGGCATANGCAGGTTACTTCCGGAGTCCAAGCCCGCAGGTATACTTTGCATTGCCTGGGGAAGACCAGAGTAGGGCAGAACCATGCCCAGGCAACTCTGTTGGCTGTGTGGAAAACAGATGGCAGAGGCTACAAAGGAGATAGTCATTTATTTACAACCTCCAAGATCACAGAGAAAAAGGATGAGGGGAGCTGAAAGTGGCAAACTGTCANAGAAACAGATGCAACGGAGATAACATGNATCCATCTACAGAAGGAGGAAAAGGCAAAACCAGAGAGCACGGGCTGTCAAGCAGGAAGCCGGTGTGCAACTAACACGAAGGGCCACAGCTAAGGTGTGTTTCCTTTGGGGATCACAGCAGGAAAGACTGCAACAACAAATCCCCCATGTAGCATGAACAATGCCTCGTAAATGGAGTGGTTTTCTGAACGGCCCATAAGAAGAAAGTTTTCCACAGACCTGTGAAAAACTGATCGNTTCAAGTGCTCCTTTGGACATGGCAGCCGAAGTTCTTATCACAAGACACACACCAGCGCGTGTTGTCTCTCTGTTGCCAATACTAATCCAGGAAACAAATAATTTAATAGCAACTACTTATTGTAAATTATTTAGGAGAGTACCCACAAACACTGCATCAAAATGGTGGAACCTTAAGAGCAAAAGATTTCTAATTTAGCAATCAATTTTACTTACCTTTGAAGATTTCCCTTGCAACTTTCTTCTTCCTGTAAAAAAACAAATGTTTGTCGGAATCAGTCGATTTTGACTTCCTAGGAATCCTGTCTGTGCTAAAGTGACTCGTTTTGCTCTGGCCCCCTAAGANGTGGTTTAAAATGTTCACTGAGGCCCAGTTCTGGGCTACTGCCCTTAGCCCTTTGAAGTCTTAACAGTAAAAGCAGCATCGGCAGCATCATGGGAGGGCAGGAGCTTCTGTAGCCTCCCCAGGGAGGGAGGGGCCTGCCTGAATGAGGAAAACTGACTATAAAGCTTGTTGAGTAAATGGCTCTCCTGCATTCCTGTAGAGGATTTCCCATCTGGATGAAGTTCAAAGAAGTGGCAATCCTGAGTAAGTCGAAGTGTGTGTATGTTGGTATAGGGGTGGAAGATAACAGAATGAAGAGAGTTGGGAGACCAATGTCCTCTGGTCCAAATCTTGCTATGGGTTGGTATGGGTGGCATCTTTGAGGCAGGGGCTCCTGCTTGCTTTTGAACATTGTAGTTAGGATCAGAAGTAGAAAAATAGTGACTTCCTCTTAAGAGCAGCAAGAGCTGTGCTGGTAAATGACACAAAGGCAAAGGTTGTCTGTCTATTGAGAAAAGACTTGCATGCTGCCATGGGTTGGAAGAAACAATCACTTGACAGTAATGAAGCCATATTCCTCAGGACAGTCATACTGAAGCGTGCCCTTCCTCACAGACAGCAAGCCTTGTTTCTACCACACAGAGGAGTAAGGTTCTCACTTGGATCTTTGGCTCTCTCTGCTACAAAGCTGGACCACAGAGATTGCCTGCAGATCTGTGGCAGGGCAGACCTACCAATAGACAGTCTACCGACCTGACACACACTGCTGAGGGTAAGGCATTTGACTTCANTGACGTGACTGATGTACGTGGTTGAGTATCCATCCCTTAATCCAAAAATTTGTAACCTGAAATACTTCAAAATCTGAAAATTTCTGACATTTGTTTCACACACAAAAACATATAGATTTGCCATTAGGCTATGGGCATAAGGTATATATGCAACTTAAATGATTTCTGTGTTTGAATTGAGTCCTGTCCCCAAGATACCTTATTATGAATATGTAAATATCCCAAATTCCATAAAAATTGGAAATCTGAAACCCTATGGTCTCAGCATTTTGAACCAGGGACATTTAACTCACATAATGTCCCTACATTTCAGCACTACCTGAGACAAATCCCTGTAAGTATGAAGTATTTGAAAGAACAGTACCTACTACAGACACTGTTAATTGGTTCACATGTAATGATTCCTATACCCGTGTCCCCAGCCCATTGTCCAAGTTTTATTGAGACAGGGTCTCACTATTCCTACACCAGTTTTTAAAATAAGGTTTTAAAAAACAAAATCATNAAGGGAAAATAAGTGACACTGTGCCACAGCAATTCTGGTGGTTCTCTTTAATTCATTCATTTGTCAATCCAATTGTTGGATCTTTTTCCCTTTGCCCAGAATAACATATTTATAGCGGCTGCCATTTAGTGATATCTACTAAATGTTAAGAAATTCCTTAATACAGAATTATTTCTCAGCCATTAGTTTTCTAGAATCAGAAAACTATGTTATGATTTCAAGAAAAGTTGAAAATACACATTTATTTTGTCTATTGTGTTTTGTTGACTACACTTGTTCTTGAGAGTTTTCATGTTACATGGGACNCTAGTCCAGCACTTTTAAACCCAGCACAAGATGGCTAAGTTAAACTGACCACAGGAGTAGGGTCAGGCCCACCAAACAAAACTGTCACCATTGGTAAGAGTTCACTTGGCTCAATGCACAGGTTGTCTGGGGGAACTTGCTAGGACACTGGCTGCATCCAGTGACAGCTCCCTCCTGCTGTTAGGAACCTCAGAGGACAAACCCAGGCTGACCTCGGCAAGGCAGTTCCTGAGGGGTGGCGGATCCTCTGGTTCATCATCCAGGGACAAAGCATCCAAGTACAGGTTCTCGCTGGCTGAGCACCTGTCGGACTCCTTCAGTCTGGAGAGNGGCCGGTCTGCAAATGGGATGGGGTCAGTGTCTGCACAGGGCCACATGGACACAGGTCGGGCCGCACGGAGGCCTCCTTGGTGTGGAAAAGGGCGAGTGCTGTCTTCCTTTTGACTGCAGAGGAAGCTGCCACTTCTCCGGGGACTGTTCTCTTTCTGCAACTGAGTGTTAAAAATGGAAATAATCAGCCTCCCTTTCCAGTATGACAACTTTTNTAAGACCATCCTTTCACCATTATGTTGAANTGCAAGTGTCTACCCGAAAAGACTCAGCTAGAAGCAGATGTTCTTAAAGTCATGACCTCAGTTTCAGAATGCCCTACAATATCACAAATGCTTTCTAAAGAAAAGCACACTTTACCAGGACTACGGAATCTTCCTGATGCAAATATTTACGTTTTGAGGGGTTTTGCTGTTGTCTTCTTCATTTTTGTTGTAGTCGAATAATTTGTTTATCAATTTGTGCTCATGGGAAATTAGACTTTTTTAAGTTTAATGGGAATAAGCATCATGTTTAGTACTTTCTTTTGCAATTACCTCCAGAACTTTAGTTACGCTCCATGGAATACTGCCATGAATGGCAAACTCCTCAGGTGAACCCCATTTTCCTAACTGACCCAAGGCAGATAACAAATTCTATATATAACCCAAGTGACTGAACTGGATTGTGGCCATACGGTGCTCAAGACAATTTAAATTTTGCTTGAGAGAGTTGAAACTTGACTATAAAGANGACTGAAGATCTGGCACACTTTTTGGCCTGACTTGGTAGACTGAAGCAATAGTGGGCAAAGACGGGTCACTTGGATTGTCGATGAAGGGGCAGGGGACACAGTCAGTGGGAGAGCACTTGCCTAGCACGTGCAAGGCACTGGTCCAACTCCCAGCACTTCAAGGAGGCAGAGGCTGAAGCTGTGGATGTGTGGCTTGCTGCTTTGCAAGCAAAGTAATTTCCCAACTCTTGCCCAGCTCAATGGAGATGTGCAGACAGGTGAGATGGCAGAGGGACCTGGCATGTGCAATTCACTGGGCAGATAAGCACTTTCTTCCAGTGGGGGGGGATCTGGAGTTGGGGTATTTCATTAGAGAGCTATGTAAAATCACAGAGGGCCAATGGGATGTCCCAGGGGTGTGGCTCACAGGCTTTGCCCCTCTTCTTCACTGCTTCTCTCTTTATAAACACTTATAGAAAGTGCAATCGAGGCCTGAAACTATTCTCATCTAGGATTTTATGATATGAAAGCGCACACCTGTCTCTTATACACATCTAGATGTGTATAAGAGACAGTCCATGAGCTTGTGAATGGTCAGGAGGAGGAAGAACAGGACTAAAGGACCCTCAACTTGTTTTCTAATTTTGGAGGTGCTCAAACGAATGTCTTTGAACATTATTGCTAGTCTATGAGAAGATGGGGGTCCCCCCACCAGCAGCCAGATCTTAGATGCCGGTCTATGTCAGGTTCGCCATTAAATGAGGGAATAAACAGATCACTCCGGAGTTGAGCTCAGCCCCCTCTACTCTCTTCTCCCCCTTCCTAATGACACATTTCTTCGCAGCTCCCTTAATCATGCTAAATGCTTTACTTAAAAATATATATGAAAAGGAAAGCTTTTTATTATATTTCTCTAACGCATGTCAGTGCGGTTGAGTTTCAACACATGATCATCTCCAAAGTTATTTTGGGCAGAGAATTAAAATGCAAGAATCGCATTGGAAGCTGTAAATGTGCACTGAGGGTGTGTGTGAAGGGGGAGAGAGAAGGAACGACCGAAGAGGAGAGCTATGAACAACCACGTTCTAACTCAGTAAAGTGGATTTCAAAAATAAACCCAGGCAGCCAGCAGCAGTTTGCACCGGGGGTGCTAAGTGTCAGATTTCCTTAACAAAAAAAAGAAGAGCCGAAACGGCTAGAGCTGGCAGCCCCTGCTGCTGAGATGCCTGTGTGCTGCTGTAATAGTATAATGGGTCCTTAACGGATAGGGTTTCCTGGGGCCGCACACCTACTGTACTTGTGATCTTGCAGCAGAACGACATTTAATGCAAATAGAAAATTTAACAGGTTTGGATTTCAAATAATTGAGCACAACAAAAATCTCAAGAGTGTCCCCTTACAACTGGGTGAAAAGAAAGAGGTCGCCTTGTGGACAGGTTTTAGAGGACGGGGCTGGCNGTCCAGGTTCTGAAGGCAGCTGACNGGAGAAAATGAACAGGGAGGCGAATAGGTGACACACAATGGCTCCTTTTTTAGCTCCCTAAGTACAAGTGTAGAGACATTCTGTGACAGTGAACTGGGAGCTGACCAATCCTACGGAGAAATCGAGTGTGACTCCATAAAAGTTAACTACCCCCCAGTCCAACGTGGGCTGAGATAAGACCTCCGCCACACTCCCACAGTCATTCATCACACAAACTGCCTCCTGTGGTGTAGGAATTAGGCAGGAGTTTAATGACACTGGGCAAGTATGATGCACATGTCCTGGAAGTGGAAAATGGATCTGCTGTTGCTTCTTTCACTGTCCGTATCAAGTTATCACAGCCAAGGTTATTCGGCTTCGCTGGGGGGCCAAATATCAAGTGGACACTCTTCAGTTACATTTCTTGCTCATCTATGGAATGTGCAGCTAGACATAAAACCAGCGAGCAGCTGGACGAGAGATGAAACTTGTATATGTTTCCACATGCACGTGCATCTCCATGGGCATCTGAGCCGGCCGACCTCCTCTTTCAGAGAATGCTTACAGCCACTGGACTAGTTTTCAAATTGGGCAGCGAGATTTATAAAACCCTTTACAACGCCGACTACTCCAGGGGAGAGAGGCTACACTTCTTTCTCAAAGCTGCGTCTGCACGTCTGCAGCATCCTTTCATTGTGGACCCACCTGACGAGCAGGGAATCCTGCACAGATGCCAGGACCTACGGCACAGGTGTGAGGGCCAGGTGCACACCTGAAACACCAGGTGAGGTGACAGCTCGGCCCTGGGTCACTGTTGCTTAGAAATGGAGCATTACCAGACGTGTCTACCAAATTCTTCTTTGCTAGAAATTCCTCATTCCCCAAAGAAAAACAAAAGCCTCAGATACCTGCTTAACTGACAGTATGTGTGACTTTCAACACTAAAGAAGCCTGTGACAGCATCAACAAGCAGCAATGACTAGGCAAAAGCCCGTGACAGGGGACACAATGGCCTCACAGGGTGTGGCGGGGACACTCGAGGTGAGCAGTACAAAGCAGTGACCAAGAATGAAGAGCCCTAGTACCAGGCTGCCACCGCCTACCTGTTGTTTCCCAGGAAATAAAACACGTGGAGGGAGGGGAAAGCTTCATGTGACTTATAGGGCTCAAGAATCACAGAAAGTTTAGAAGATTCACCAAGAGTCCCCCCCCCGCCCCAAGGTTACATAAGCAGTAACAGTTGTGGAGGAAGGAGCTGCCAGTAGGCTGAGCTGCCTACAGTTTGTGCACCAGACATGCAGCTCCCATGAATCATGAATCATCATGCTCCAGTGGGCTTTTCAGTGAGGTTTCTACCTGGGAACCACCCAGGATCCTGTAAGTAACCCCTCATCCACGGTGCTGTACGTAACCCCAGTAAACTCAGTGCTCACTAAACTAGATTTGGGTGGAATCATTCTTGGTCTGTAGTCAGAACTCCATCTGGGCCAGAGACATCTGNTCATGTCTCCTAAGAAAAAGTCAAGTTGTGATAAATTGGTGATCATTTTATAAGAATGCATGCTACTGTCGGCCCCGGAGTTCTGCCTCGCAGCAGACCCACTCACCAGAGCACAGATGCTAGGCACAATCTGGCAGATTCTTCACAGTGCTGTATTTCCAAACTACANAGGAAATGGTGACTTTCCTCTTGGTAGTATTTGGAGAATTTAGAAATGGAGCCTTATCAAATATTAGCAAGGTGACTCACTGGTGATCAAACCCAGGAAGGCCTCCGCTCCTTCTGTCCGTANTGCGCTTTCTTCCTCTCTACTGTTCCTAAGTCAAAGGCTCTGGTCATTTTTAAATCACGGGGTTCATTCTGCATCCCTCCCTATGCAAATTTAAACTTGAATTCACCTTTGCCATTCCACCTTAGCACTGGAACTGTGTCGTACACGTGGTTGGAAGAGCGTCACTCTCAACAGGCTCTCCCATTAACACAGGCGGTGTGAGGATTTATAGTGGAGTAATGCTGTACTTTATCCTGGTTACCATTTCTAACTGGCTGAGATTTCTTGAGGCTTTGGGCATTTGTAAGAGTGACAGGTTGAAAGAGGCAAGGTATCTGTGGGGGTGGGAGTCTAGCCAGGGAGGAATTCAAAACCCTCCTCTCAGTGTGATGTGAAAACTGAATTTGCACATAGCCTACTGCAGCTATGTAAACCGCACCAAGTGCACGCAATGCAGAGAATGATTATCTAGGCGNCAGGAAAACAACTCCCTCCGCTCTCCCCACATCCATCTGAGTTTGTTTATCGGGAGATGATGAGCTACCAGATACCTCCCTTGATTCTGCTCCCATCTAATCACAGCTCGGCAATACCCACAGCAGGAGCGATTGCCAGCGAACAACGACTTCTAACTCAATTTGGTAATTACTTTACTAATGGTAACAATTCCATTCAGGCTGCGGCCATCACCATGACCACGTCTTCCGTGGCAATCCTAAGTGTTAGCTTACTCTGGGGAAGAACTCGCTGAAGATAACCTGAAATAACCTCCCCTTTCAACTCTAAGCTTCAAATCCCTTTAAAAAGTCCCTTCCCAGCCCCTGCACACGTATACAAAGGCAAATCGCCTACAAACTGGGCAATGAAAAGATGTGTGTAATGTAAGGGTATGATGATTCACCTTGACTGTCAGCTTCACTGGGGTGAGAAATGTCTAGATTAGTAATGCTGACCTGGGTGTGTTTTCTTGAAAGCCAGGCCTTTCAATTAAGGGCACTACATCCTGGGGGCTCTGACCTAATAAACGAATTAATTCCCAGACCAATTCAAAGTTGATGGCATTATTGGAAGGTGGTAGAAGAGATGGGGGTCTGTGAAGTAGGTCCCTGGGGCTGTACCCTTGGAGTTTCAGCTTGCTCAGTCCTTCTATATTAGTCTCCGTGCTTCCTGTCCACCATGAGATGAAGTAGTTCCTCTACCGGGTGCTCCAGACACCATATACCATCCAAGCACACAGCACCAAGCAACGATTGACTGACACAAGGCTCACCGCGCCTTTGAAGTTGTTCTCACAGGTATTCTGGTACACAAAAGTAGCTAACATATGGAGCATGGGAGTCGACTTCCGCCATAGTAAACCTAGCACTTCTCACTCTTCCTCTGGATGCCCCCAACAGAAAGCAGGTGACAGCAGCAAGCTCCTTTCTCTAGGTGCTCCTGGCGCCCAGGGCCGTGAGCTGTCTGTATGCTGCCTGCTCTGGTGCAGCTGCTGCCCGCTCTGGGGCTGCGGCACACCTACCTGCTCCACCCGCCACAGGAGCTCCTCCTTCTGTCTCCCCCACTCCTGACGCTCGCTGTCCAGACGCTCCAGCAGCTCAACCTTCTCCCGGTTCCAGTTCTTCTCTCGGTGATGGATCTGCCACCGCAGGTCCATGACCAGGCCGTGGCTGTCAGCCAGGAGCTTCTGGTGGACCTCTCTCTCCTTCTTCAAGGCCCCTTTGCCCTCAGCAGAGGAGTCGAGCTCTCCCAAGCTTTTCTCAGCCTTCTCTTCCAGCTGCCAAAGAAGAAGAGACTCAGGAAGACCCTCTCTGGAGTCCAGCATTGAAGGGAGAAAGACAGCTCAGAATCTACATGTGATCCCAGGGTGCATACTTGAGCCAAGCTGGACTGATCCCGTGGGAAAACAAAACAAATTTCATTTTTAAGGCCAGAATTCAGAATATCGGATGTAAAATCTCATACTGTCGAGCACAGCTCCTACAGACTCCTTCTTAGCTCCACCTCCCTGTCCAAGCCACTCTGGCATCGGCCTCTACAGCTCCTTAAAGGTGATACCATGCTTGGTTCAATATCTTTGGCCCCTTTCTGGGACAACAATGGAACCCAATATCCTTTAATAAATGTCTGTCAAATCACCAGGGGTGAAATATAGAAACCATAAGACTACCAAAGAAGAAACTGGTAGAAATCAGAGAGAAAAGACACATTCTGCAAAGGCAACAGCACTAGGGTATGCATGTAGGTCTTCCTTCCTCTGGGTACCCACGAAGCATCCTGTTTTCTCTAAGTGCTNTCGGTTCCTAGAACCATCGGTGCTCAAGGATTACACAAGACTTCTCATTGGAAACTATGTGGGTCAGATAACAACGGGCCCCTCTAAGCAGCTGAGGCAAAAATTCAAACTGGATAAATGTGCTGGTTGGCTCCTGTCAACTTGACACAAACCTAGACAGATCTGGGAAGAGGAAATCTTAAGAGAATGCCTCTTTAAGATTGGCCTGCAGGTGAGCATGTGTGGTATTGTCGTGATTGATAATTGATGTGGGAGGGCCCAGCCCACTGTGGGTGGTGCCATCCCTAGGCTGATGGTCCTGAGTTCTCTAAGAAAGCAGGCTGAGCGANCCATGAGGAACAAGCCAGTAAACAGCACTCCCCCATGGTTTCTGCATCAGCTCCTGCCTTGAGTTTCTGCCATGACTTCCTTCAATGATGGACAGTGGTACGGAAGTGTAGGCTGAAATTAACTCATNCCTCCCCATGTTGCTTTTGGTCAGGGTGTTTATCAGAGAAGTAGAGACGTAACTAAGACAATGAAATTCTAAATTTCAAAATTGAAGGAGAAACCTCTTCTAACACACAGAAATGAAAACACACAACAAAAACAACTCTTGCCAGCGGACCTGCCCTTCCAGACTGGCAGGGGAGGTTCTTTAAACAGAAGGAATATGGGACCAACACTTGGATCTATCAACAAATGCACAATCGGAAATAGCCGATATTGATATAAAACTTATCTCCTCCATTTAGATTGATTTTAAACATCACTTATTGTCTGAAGCAAAAAAGAAAACCAGATGTGACACATTTGTATTTACAGCACTTACAGAAGTAAACAGGGATGGTACAGAAGATGGGGGGGCGGGGGATGAAGTTCTACTGCCTCCATCAGACTGGCCTGTGCGCATGTCTGCAGGGGATTTTCTATTCAGAGAGCCTCGCTGCTTGTGCCAGGTCACTAAGGACTGCCTCAGTGGAATAGACAAGCTGTGTTTTGCTTTGTTTCCCCCTATACCAGAGAGATAGCCCCAGGCCTCACACATGCTAGGCAAGTGCTTTTATTTTGAAATTGGTTCCAGTTTGTTGCCAANGATGACCTCAGACTTGGGAATCCCCCTGCCTCAGCTTTCCTACAGGTATGCACCAGCAAGCCCAGCTAAGCAAAGACTGTCCCATTTGTTGCTGGGTCCTCAGTATTTAGAGCAAAGGTTAGTTTGGGAGAAAAACAAAAAACAAAACAAAAGAAAACAAAATAGAGATTTGGGCTCCATTGAAAATATCTAGTTTTTTGATTTGTATTTAAGTAGAAGNCGGCCAAGCTGCGCTGACAAGTCAGGTAGCATTAGCTGCCATTCACTGATCTGGGCTGCGCATGTTGAAGAAACGTCCTAAATAGGTGAGGCAGAAGATGAACGGTCTGTGGTACTACCTGGCTTCGGAACTTGAGGTCCTAGCTTGTTTCCTGGCAGGAAGGCACTCTTCTCCCCTGAGGCTTTATTTGTAGCCAACACACTGGTGGATCTCAGGCTCCCCTGAGACAAAGACGCAGTGTTTGCAAGTGGCTCGCACCATCAAGTATGTCTTCCTTCTTATTTACACAGATCCCTCACCAGCAGTACCTCTAAAGGGATGTAATGCCACCTCCTAGAAGGGCATCCTTGCACACTTCATGGCAGACTGGTTGCCAGGATGAACAGAGCATCTAGTAAGAAGCCCTTGCCTGAGTAGCCAGGAACCATAACAGGGCCACGGTTCTATCCTTTCATAGGTTTGGCCTGAATGACTCTGTTCCTCCCTCCCCAANGACTATGAGCCCTACACCTGAAGTCAGAGGACAGAGCANGTGAGCTTGTGAAATCTGATGGCAGATGGCAGCAGGGGTGCCCAGGGTCAGTGGCAGTACAGGTGACCTTGGAGGTACCTAGGTTCATGGGGCAAGGACAAGTAAACTTGAGGGGTGCCTGGGGTCAGTGGTAGTGCAGGCTAACTTGGGAGGTATCCTGGGTCAGGTGGTGGTGCGGGTGATCTTGAGGGGTACCTGGAGGTCATGGGTCAGAACAGTGAACTTGGGGAATCCAAGGAGAGCTGTTTTCATCTTTTATCACGCTTGAGGCTATGTACAGGTATCTCCTTTTTAGGAGACTTTTTTTCTTTCATGACTAAGCCAATCCATATAAATTTTTAATTACAGTTTGCCTCACAACAAAGGCTAGAAAATACATGACANACACAGACCTTGTTCCTGCCTTATGACCTGGAAGCACCCTGGAGCAGCANACACTACTGTACGGGAGACACCCAGAGAAGCTGAGCTCAGCAAAGGCTGCTTCCTATGGCCCGAGCCACACTTCCAAGGCTGGGCTGTAAATCCTCGCTGGAGGTGGGTCACATGGGCTCTTCCCACGCTAGCACTGACTCAAATTTGAAGCAAGCTGTCCCCTCTGGGCCTCAGTTTCCTTGGTAAAAATAAAAAGGAAATTGGATTTGACAAGGTTTCCAAGCCACGAGTGGAAGCTCCTTTCAATATTTCAAAAATTCTAAAGGGCACCCACATGCTGCCTTTTTATNAGAGTTGACAAAACCATAGTCTGAAACCAGGGAGATGGTACACACCTTTTTATTTCAGCACTTGGGAGG